>JBDJPA010000009.1:7255000-7535000 GCA_039654915.1 Aquilaria yunnanensis | reverse complement strand
CAGCTGTTTTACGAATTCTCAAAGGACCCCCCGGACACCCTCGGAGAATTCTACCAAAGGGCCGAATAGCACATGACGGCCGAAAAGCTGAGAATGGCTATCCCAAAGTCCGGTTATCCCCACGCCAAAGGGTCCGATCGACAAGCACGGCACCAAACTGAACAAGCAGGTCGACCCCGGAGGATGCGGGGAAGGAAACCCCCAACCTTCACACCCCTCAATACCACGCGGGCTAACTGTTAGTGTTGTGCCCAAAAGCCAATCATGAGATGATTGTATTCTTGCACATTAAGTCATGATATTTTATTAAGGCATTAATCCAGCAATTATGTTTGTTGTTTTGTTCCTGCGTAACTTAACAAACATAATTGTAACCCTAGAATAATGATATTCTTAAAAGTCCCTGGTCTAGTATTATTGTGGAGTGGGTTGCAATAATACATAACGACTAGCATATGTGGAGACTAATATGAGATATGTAGTCTACATATGGGTACAAGTTGGAGAACTTGTGTACTGGACCGACCCACCATGAGAACACTACATGGATCGTTATATGAGTGTCATAAGTGATTCCCATAGTGATCAGGGTATATGTAGTCCTTCGACCTAAGATCATCAAGGTTCCCTACATGTGAGTCACATACTTTGATACTTTCCTTTGCTGCTCATAACTGAGTGAACTTGAAGGAGGACATTGGGTATGTCACATATTATGCGGAGGGATTTGTATGATCAAGATGGGATTTGTCCCTCCTATGTAATGGGAGCGATATCTTCGGGCCCCTTGATAGAGTGAGACTTAGAAAATGCATGGCCATGCTCAGATGAGTTGATATGCGATATCAATGTCATCAGTTTAAGTTAGTCTACTCGGTAATCAAGAAACCAAAGATTGGGCTATACGAGAGTGACACATTCCATGTCTCGTGCTTAGTCTTGATATCTTGGACAAAGGGACAATGGAATATATCGGTGATGATCATAAAGGTATAGTCGAATCATCGACAATCTTGTCACTTGGGTAGCAATGATGTGTTGCTAGACACCGCTCATTGCTTATGATCATAAATGTGATTTATGATCATTGCCAACGTGATAAGAGCCTATTGGGTCGCACACATAGAGCAATTTGGATCATAGAGTGCATGGGCTAATTATTTGGGTTATGGTTTCACTTTAATTTCGTATTAATAATGGGCCCAAGAGTTGAGCCATTATTAAGCCCGAAATTAAATCCTAATTGGATTAGGGCTTTGAAACCCATTAGGCCTGGAAGTTGAGTCTCACTATAAATACAACTTTTAAGTGAGAAATTCGCAGGTCTCCTTGCCCTAGCCTCCAAAAAGGACAGCCGCACTCTTCTCTTGCAATTCCTTGGAGGACGCAAGCTAGCACTGCGAGCGTAAGAGAAACGCATCTGCTGGGACGTGGTGGAAGCGTGGTGATCCCGAGAGGCTCGTGTGGATACCATAGAGAGCTTGAACACGTCAACTGTTCAGGTTTTGTGATTCGACTCTATAGTTGAGTGAGAGATCTCAACCGAAAATTAGGTATGAAAATTTTTGAACACCCAGTTTACCCCGTTTCACTTGGATCCTGGAGGGTTTCGGTTAAATTCTGCTGCGCTGTTTGGCTCCCGAAACCCAACACTAACATCCTCATGAAATTGGAAAGGCAAGGGACGCAGATTCGGCGACCGAGGGCCATGACCGCCGATAACAAGAAAAACATCAAGAAGTTCTGCCAGTTTCACCGCGACCACGGCCACGACACCGAAGATTGCTTCCAGTTAAGGAAGTTCATTGAGTCGCTAATCAAACAAGGCCAACTTTGGAAATATCTGCGGATGCCTTCTCCGAAAAGAAAAAAAGACGAGGAAGAAAGGGCCGAAGATGAGGAGTATGACTCCGACAGACTGATAGCCAAACGCTATCGCCTCTATCTGGCTGAACTCCCTGCCACAAGAATGGCCAGAAGAAGCTGGCGCTACCCGAGAAAAGGTGTGATCATGCACCTCGGGAGATAGCCGAAGAGCTCCGAGCCTGGCACGCCAGGAAAACCCGAGGACACTACTTGCCCCCAAAAGGTTGTGAACAGATCGCCTTCGGAAAAGCGGCACCAGACATAGCGAGCCGAACATGATATCCCCGAAGGCGAAACTCCCTGAAACTGGGAACCCCCGAACTGAGGGCTTGTTTCCCGAAGAGGCTCTGTCCGTACCAAAGGACGACCTCACCCAGGGACCTCGGGAGTACGGCAGGAGCCTTTATGGAAGCATTTAAGGAAGCCTCTGACACGTCCTTTCACAGACGTCACAAGCCGCCTCAAAAGGCGCTCTGACACACGGACGCCATCAGAATCACATCATGGCCCATCTCAGCACATGGCTCAAGGCAACCTGCTACCAGCTATCTGTCTCCTACGCCCAGAAATTCAGGAACATCCGACCGAACACGTGTCGCGATCTGAACGGGCTAGGCACTCCTATAAATACCAGGAATTAATACTTGGCAAGAGGTTGGTTGGCAAAACACTGCTCCCACACTCTGAGAAAATTACCAGGCGAGACTCTTCAGCCCCTTCGTGCTATTTCCTCTGCCTTTTCTCAGCCACCACTGACTTGGGCGTCAGAGGCTCCCCCCCCGGAAAAACACTCCGGGGGCCTCCTAACCCTTTGTTTCTGGACTTTCAGGCACACTCCCTTGGGCGAACCATCCTCCAGGCGTTCTTCCTCCCAGAAGTCTCTCCACCAGTCACCATAACTATAAACGATGAGGCTCCACGCCATCACAAACGAAGGTACCGAAGTCTGAAAATGTGCCCCCCACCTCCGGTAGGGGTAATACAAACAATCACCACAGGGCTCCCATCCTCGGAAAGAAATCAGAAGGTCAGAGAGATCGCGGTCATGGAATATCAGAATCAAACAAAGAAACTGGCCCGCAAGGATGGATCCACCGTCATCTTTCCCCATGACGATCCGCTGTTGATCATGGCAAGAATAGGGAATTGGGACGTCAAAAGAGTGCTGCTTGATGATGGATCAAACGCTGACGTCCCATTTTCTCATTTACTGCCAAACTTAGGCATCCACGGCAGCAAGCTCAAACCTGTCACCTCACCCACTTTCGGGGTTGGACCCTCTGAGCTGCCCGTCCTCGGAATGATCGATCTCCCCCTGATGTTGAAGGGAACTTCAACAGATGTGATAGCCAAAGGGTATCGCCTCAATCTGGCCGAACACCCTGCCACAACAATGGCCAGAAGAACTGGCGCTTCCCGGGAACAGGGGGAGTCATGCACCTCGGGAGATAGCCGGAGAGCTCCGAGCCTCGGCACGCCAGTAAAACTTGAGGACTCTATTCGTCCCCCAAGGTTGTGAACAGCGCGCCTTCAGAAAAATGGCACCAGACATTGCTGCCCGAACATGATATCCCTGAAGGCGGAACCCCCTGGAACTGGGAACCCCCGAACTGAGAGTATGCTTCCCGAAGAGGCTCTGTCCGAACTAGAGGACGACCTCGCCCAGGGACCTCGGGAGTACGGCAGGAGCATTTATGGAAGCATTTAAGGAAGCCTCTGACACGTCCCACCACAGACGTAAAAAGCCGCCCTGACGTGCAGACGCCATCAGAATCACCTCATGGCCCGTCTCAGCACAAGGCTCGAGGCGAGCTGGTTACCAACTATCTGTCCCCTACGCCCAGAAGTTCAGGAGCATCCGACCGCACACGTGTCATGATCTGAACGGGCTAGGTATTCCTATATATACAGGAAATAAATACTTGACAGGAGGTTGGTAGGCCAGAGATACAGCTCCCACACTCTGAGAAATTACCAGGCGAGACTTTTCTGCCTTTCTCTTTGAGCTAGTGACTTTCTCCATTTTTCCGGCCACCACTGACTTGGTCGTCGGAGGCTCCCCCCCCGGAAAAACACTCCGGGGGTCTCCTAACCCTGTTTACCAGCTTTTCAGGTACTCTGCTTGGGGCGATCCACCTTCCAGGTGTTTTTCCTCCTTGAAGTCTCCTCAACAGTCATCATGACTCACAACGATGAGGCCTTAGGCCATCATTTGGCGCCGTCTATGGGAACCCGCTCGCAAATCGCCGTCGTTGAGACTCGACGTTCTAAGGACAAGGGACTCCCAAGATCCTCGTCCGCGCCTGAGATACAACCGGCCGCTGAGCAGACACTCCCAGAGACTTCTACGCCCGAGGAAGACCGCCCTCTGGTAATCACCATGAGCTTCTTGAGGGACTTTCAGCGCTCTGTCGTTGCTGAAATGACTCAGCAGATCGACCGAAGATGGCCACAGTAGTCACAGGCCCAGAAACCCTCCTCATCAGCACGCCCTCGGGAGAGAAGCCCCAAGTCTACACACCGCAGTTCAGGAAGTGGAGAGCCTCGCGGAGATTCATCCACAGAAGATATAGCCCTCGGGAAATGGCCTGTGGGACAAACCGGGTCCAAGCGATCGAGAGTCTCACAGCGAAGCAGTTCGTCACCCGAGGCGAGGTCCCTGACCCCTCCGCACCGAACTCGCTCCCTGAAGAGGCGCCGTCGATCTCTCTCCCGCGAAAATGGTCCTAGCGCCACTGCGCTTATGGAAAGGATATTGGCGCGGCTGGACAGAGTGGAGAAGCAAGTGGCCAGAAAACCCGTTTGGGACAAGCTGTCGGGGGCATTATGCGAAGATGACTCCCCGTTTATTCGCGCCGTCGTTGCGGCAGCTATGCCAGGCGACTTCAGAGTGCCTAGGCTGGAGATCTATGATGGCCGGACTGATCCACAGGCCCATCTGACGAAGTACAGACGGAGCATGATAATGCACGGAGCTGATGACGCTACCATGTGCAAATGCTTCGAAGTCACACTCACGGGCCCAGCAACAGCATGGTACAATTCCTTGCCCCCGGGGACTATCACTGAGTTCCAGGAGTTGTCCACAGCCTTCACCCAGCAGTTCATTGGGAGCAGGCCGACGGCCAAAATGCCTGTGCAGATGTTCGACATAGAGCAGAGAAACGGAGAGACAATCCGAGACTATGTCGAACGATTCAACAGGGAAGCACTCAGCGTCCCGGACTTCCGGCCTGAAATCCGCATCCTCGCTATGACACGGGGCCTTCGGCGTGACTCACAGCTGTCTACGAGTTCTCAAAGGACCCCCCGGAGACCCTCGGAGAATTTTACCGAAGGGCAGAGCAGCGCATGACAGCCGAGGAATTGAGGATGGCGGGGCCGAAGTCTGATCATCACCGCTGATAGCCAAAGGCTATCGCCTCAATCTGGCCGAATACCCTGCCACAACAATGGCCAGAAGAATTGGCGCTTCCCGGGAATAGGTGGAATCATGCACCTCGGGAGATAGCCTGAGAGCTCCGAGCCTCGGCACGCCAGTAAAACTTGAGGACTCCATTCGCCCCCCAAGGTTGTGAACAGCGCGCCTTCGGAAAAGTGGCACCAGACATTGCTGCCCGAATATGATATCCCCGAAGGCGGAACCCCCTGGAACTGGGAACCCCCGAACTGAGGGTAGGCTTCCCGAAGAAGCTCTGTCCGAACTAGAGGATGACCTCGCCCAGGGACCTCGGGAGTACGGCAGGCGCATTTAAGGAAGCATTTAAGGAAGCCTCTGACACGTCCCACCACAGACGTAAAAAGTCACCCTGACGCGCAGACGCCATTAGAATCATATCATGGCCCGTCTCAGCACAAGGCTCGAGGCCATCTAGTTACCAACTGTCTGTCCCCTACGCCCAGACGTTCAGGAGCATCCGACCGCACACGTGTCATGATCTGAACGGGCTAGGTATTCCTATATATACAGGAAATAAATACTTGACAGGAGGTTGGCAGGCCGGATATACAGCTCCCACACCCTGAGAAAATACCAGGCGAGACTTTTCTGCCTTTCTCTTTGAGCTAGTGACTTTCTCCTTCTTCCGGCCACCACTGACTTGGGCGTCGGAGGCTCCCCCCCCGGAAAAACACTCCGGGGGCCTCCTAACCCTGTTTACCAGCTTTTCAGGTACTCTCCTTGGGGCGATCCACCTTCCAGGCGTTCTTCCTCCTAGAAGTCTCCTCAACAGTCATCATGACTCACAACGATGAGGCCTTAGGCCATCATTTGGCGCCGTCTGTGGGAACCCGCTCGCAGATTGCCGTCGTTGAGACTCGGCGTTCTAAGGACAAGGGACTCCCAAGGTCCTCGTCCGCGCTTGAGATACAACCGGCTGCTGAGCAGACACTCCCAGAGACTTCTACGCCCAAGGAGGACCGCCCTCTGGTAATCACCATGAGCTTCTTGAGGGACTTTCAGCGCTCGGTCGTTGCTGAAATGACTCAGCAGATCGACCGAAGATGGCCACAGCAGTCACGGGCCCAGAAACCCTCCTTATCAGCACGCCCTCGGGAGAGAAGCCCCAAGTCTACACACCGCAGTTCAGGAAGTGGAGAGCCTCGCGGAGAATCATCCACAGAAGATATAGCCCTCAGGAAACGGCCTGTGGGACAAACCGGGTCCAAGCGATCGAGAGTCTCACAGCGAAGCAGTTCGTCGCCCGAGGCGAGGTCCCTGACCCCTCCGCGCCGAACTCGCTCCCCGAAAAGGCGCCGTCGATCTCCCTCCCGCGAAAATGGTCCTAGCACCACTGCGCTTATGGAAAGCATATTGGCACGGCTGGACAGAGTGGAGAAGCAAGTGACCAGAAAACCCGTTTGGGACAGGCTGTCGGGGGCATTATGCGAAGATGGCTCCCCGTTTATTCGCACCGTCGTTGAGGCAGCTATGCCAGGCGACTTCAGAGTGCCTAGGCTGGAGATCTATGATGGCCGGACTGATCCACAGGCCCATCTGACGAAGTACAGGCGGAGCATGATAATGCACGGAGCTGATGACGCTACCATGTGCAAATGCTTTGAAGTCACCCTCACGGGCCCAGCAACAGCATGGTACAATTCTTTGCCCCCAGGGACTATCACTGAGTTTCAGGAGTTGTCCACAGCCTTTACCCAGCAGTTCATTGGGAGCAGGCCGACTGCCAAAATGCCTGTGCAGATGTTCGACATAGAGCAGAGAAACGGAGAGACGATCCGAGACTATGTCGAACGATTCAACAGGGAAGCACTCAAAGTCCCGGACTTCCGGCCCGAAATCCGCATCCTCGCTATGACACGAGGCCTTCGGCATGACTCACAGCTGTTCTACGAGTTCTCAAAGGACCCCCCGGAGACCCTCGGAGAATTTTACCGAAGGGCAGAGCAGCACATGACAGCCGAGGAATTGAGGATGGCGGGGCCGAAGTCTGATCATCACCGCGCCGAAGGGTCCAGTCAGCAAGCTCGGCATCTTTCTGAACACACCGGTCGACCATGGCGAATGCGAGGAAAGAAACCTCAAAGTTTCACACCCTTGAGCACGACACGGACGAACATTCTCATGGCACTGGAAAGGCAAGGGACGCAGATTCGGCGGCCAAAGGCCATGGCCGCCGATAATAAGAAGAATGCCAAGAAGTTCTGCCAGTTTCATCGTGACCACGGTCATGACACCGAAGACTGCTTCCAGCTGAAGAAGTACATAGAGTCGCTGATCAAACAGGGCCAGCTTCGCAAATACCTGCGGATGCCCTCCCCAAAAGGCAGAAAAGAGGAGGAAGAGAGGGCCGAAAACGAGGACTATGACTCAGACAGGCGGAGAAACAGAAGTCCAAAAAGGCGCCTTCCACCTCCAGTAGGGGTCATCCAAACCATTACCACGGGGCTCCCATCCTCGGAAAGAAAGCGGAAGGCCAGAGAAATTGCGGTTATGGAGTATCAAAGTCCATCAAAGAAATTGGCTCGCAAAGATGGCTCCACCGTCGTCTTCCCCCACGACGACCCGCTGCTGATAATGGCGAGAATAGGGAACTGGGACGTCAAAAGAGTGTTGCTCGATGATGGCTCAAATACTGACGTCCTGTTCTCGCACTTACTGCCGAGCTTGGGCATCTCCAGCAGCGAACTTAAACCTGTCACCACGCCCACCTTCGGCGTTGGACCATCGGAACTACCCGTCCTCGGATGGATCGACCTCCCTTTAATGATAAAAGGCACTTCGGTAGACGGAGCGGCTGAGTTGTACGCGTCCACAATGGCAAGATTCATCGTCATGGAGGTCCCGTCTTCGTACAACGCCATCCTTGGAAGGAAGACTCAGGGGAACCTGCACATTCGCCCCGATGTGAAGTACTTGATTGTCACATTCGCCACCAAGGATGGAGATGCAGAGGTCTTTATCGACCAAGCCGAGGTAAGAAAGGTGTTTGTAAAAGCACGAAAGGCTCCGGCAGACAACTCTACACAAATAGTGGAGGCAAAGGCGCGGGAGAAAGGCAAAGAAAGAGATCCCACAGAAGCAGAAATGGAAGCAGCAGATCTTGTCCCAGGACAATCTACCCGAATAGGCAAGAGCTTGGCCAAAGGTGATAAGGAAATTCTTGTATCCTTTCTGCTGAAAAATAAAGATCTGTTTGCCTACTCACCGAAAGACATGCCAGGAGTGAACCCTGGCATAATACAGCACAGCCTCAAAGTAAGCCCGGAAGCAAAACCTATCAGAAAAAAGAAACGAAGCATCTCAGCCCACAAAAGCAACTTCGTGAGAACCGAAGTCCAGCGCCTATTGGATGCTGAAGTTATCAGGGAGGTCAAATACCCCGAATGGTTAAGCAACGTGGTCATTGCCACAAAAGAAGGTAGCAGCAAACTCCGGATGTGCATTGATTTCAGAAACTTGAACGATGTTTGCCCGAAAGACTCATTTCCCCTCCCGCCAATAGATCAACTGGTAGATTCAACGGCCGAATACGGGCTCCTGAGCTTCCTAGATGCCTTCAGCGGCTACCATCAGATAAGGATGGACCCCGAAGATGAAGAGAAAACTGCCTTCATCACCGAGGGAGGAACGTACTGCTATATCAGAATGCCCTTCAGGCTGAAAAATGCAGGAGCCACCTACCAGAGACTGATGAACAAGGTCTTTAAGGACCAAATGGGGAGAAACATGGAAGTATATGTTGATGATATGATAGTAAAAAGCAAGCTGCCCGGCTACCACGTTGCAGATTTGGAGGAAACCTTCCAAAAGCTCAGAGCCTTCGGGATTTGCCTTAACCCCGAGAAGTGTATCTTCGGGGTGACGTCGAGAAAATTCCTTGGGTACATGGTATCCGAAAGAGGCATCGACGCCAATCCTGAGAAGATTAAGGCTCTGCTTGAGTTCCGAACTCCTGCCACAGTCAAAGACGTGCAGAGACTAACCGGAAGAATAACCTCTCTGAGCAGGTTTATTTCCAGGTACGGAGATAGGTGTAGACCTTTCTTCAAAGTCCTCACAAAGGCAGCAAAGATGGAAGGCGACCTCGGAAGAAACAATCATCCCTGGGATGAAGATTGCCAAAAGGCCTGGGAAGAACTCAAAGTCTACCTGGCCAGCCTGCCGACTCTGCGACAACCTCGGGAGGGAGAACCCCTCGTACTGTACCTCGCCGTCACAGAAAAGGCCGTGAGCTCGGTCCTGATAAAAGAAGAAGGGCCGAAACAATGGCCGGTCTACTATGTCAGCAAGTCCCTGCATGGCGCCGAAGTCAGGTACCCTTTGCTTCAAAAAGCTATATACGCCTTGGTGCTTGCAGGAAGAAGACTGCGACCATATTTCCAGGCTCACCCCATCATCGTCCGAAGTAGTCTACCACTACGGGATGTTATGAAGAGAGTTGATCATTCGGGAAGGCTCTCCAAGTGGTGCATAGAGCTTGGCGAACACGAAATCACCTATGAGCCTCGGAAGGCCGTAAAAGCCCAAGCATTGGCAGATTTTATCGCCGAAATACCCACCACTGAGGAGAACCACTCAGATCCGAAAGAAGGTGAGCCAGAATGGACCTTGCATGTTGACGGAGCCTCGGGGTCCGTACACCAGGGAGCTGGAATAGTTATCAGAGGACCAGAAGGCCTAGAGGTGATGAAGGCTATCAAGTTCAGCTTCAACGTCACCAATAATGTGGCTGAGTATGAAGCCCTCATAGCGGGATTACGCTTGGCCAGAAAGATTGGCGTGAGAAACTTAAGGGCTCACAGCGATTCCCAGCTGGTAGTTCGGCAGACGGCAGGAGATTATGGGGCGAAGGACCCAATCTTGGCAAAATACCACGAGCTGGTAACAAAACACATCCAAGAGTTTGACGCCGTGCGGATCGAAAATGTACCCCGGCGGAATAACACTGAGGCAGATTGCTTAGCGAAGTCCAAAACATACACCGAGGTGCTAGACCATCCAAGCATCTCGTTGCTAAGCGTAACGTCCTCGGGAACAGGGTGGAAGGACCCCATAAAGAAATACCTCGCAGAGAATGAGCTTCCCGAAGACGCTGGCAATGCTGCAAGACTGCGAAGACGTGCCGGAAGATTCTTCCTGATTGGTGAAGAGTTATATCGGCAAGGATATGCAAATCCGCTGCAGAGATGTGTGGGCGAAGAGGATACTGAGATGGTTCTCGAAGAAGTTCACGAAGGCATGTGCGGCTCGCACATTGGAACTGATGCCCTTGCAGCAGTGATACTCCGCCAAGGATACTTCTGGCCTACCCTGAGAAAGGACGCAAGGCAGTTCGTCCGGAAGTGCGGTAGTTGCCAGAGACATGCAAAAATCCAGAGGATACCCTCAGAAATGGTAACATCGGCAGACTATCCTTGACCCTTCGCAGTCTGGGGTATAGACCTCATTGGGCCACTCCCCACAGCACCGGGAGGCGTGAAATTCTGCGTGGTAGCAGTGGACTATTTCTCAAAGTGGGTAGAGGCAGAACCACTAGCAACTATCTCGGCAAAAGAAGTGCAGAAGTTCGTATGGAAAAACATCGTATGCAGATTTGGCATACCGAGGGTACTAGTAGCTGAAAATGGATCCCAGTTCATAGACAAAGGATTCCAGGAATTCATCAGCGACCTCGGAATAAAGATGCACTTCGCCCCAGTAGCTCACCCCCAAAGCAATGGGCAGGTGGAAGTATCAAACAGGACCATAAAAGATGGCCTGAAAAAGAGACTTGGGGAAGCCAAGGGGAAATGGCCAGGAGAACTCCAAAGTGTATTGTGGAGCTACCGAACGACGCCACGAAGAGCCACAGGGGAAACTCCCTTCTCACTCGTCTTCGGAACAGAGGCCATTATCCCAATAGAGATAGTTCAGCCTTCAATACGGGTGCAAGTATTTGATGAAGGCGGAAATGACCTCGGTCTGAGAACTAAGCTCGACCTTGTGACCGAACACAGAGAAATAGCCGGGCTGAGAAGAAAAGCTTTCCAGCAAAGAGTGGCCGCGGCTATCAACCTAAAAGCCAGGCCAAAAGAAATCAAAAAAGGAGACCTCGTTCTCCGAAAGGCCGACTTTGCACCCCGAAGGCCATCTCACGGCGTACTTCGCGCAAATTGGGAAGGACCTGTTAGTGTTGTGCCCAAAAAGCCAATCATGAGATGATTGTATTTTTGCAAATTGAGTCATGATATTTTATTGAGGCATTAATCCAGCAATTTTGTTTGTTGTTTTGTTTCTGCGTAACGTAATAAACATAATTGTAACCCTAGAATAATGATATTCTTAAACGTCCCTAGTATAGTATTATTGTGGAGTGGGTTGCAATAATACATAATGACTAGCATATGTGGAGACTAATATGAGATATGTAGTCTACATATGGGTACAAGTTGGAGAACTTGTGTACTGGACCGACCCACCATGAGAACACTTCATGGATCGTTATATGAGTGTCATAAGTGATTTTCATAGTGATCATGGTATATGTAGTCCTTCGACCTAAGATCATCAAGGTTCCCTACATGTGAGTCACATACTTTGATACTTTCCTTTGTTGCTCGTAACTGAGTGAACTTGAAGGAGGTCATTGGGTATGTCACATATCATGCGGAGGGATTTGTATGATCAAGATGGGATTTGTCCCTCCTATGTAACGGGAGTGATATCTTTGGGCCCCTTGATAGAGTGAGACTTAGAAAATGCATGGCCATGCTCCGATGAGTTGATATATGATATCAATGTCGTCAGTTTAAGTTAGTCTACTCGGTAATCAAGAAACCAAAGATTGGGCTACACGAGAGTGACACATTCCATGTCTCGTGCTTAGTCTTGATATCTTGGACAAAGGGACAATGGCATATATCGGTGATGATCATAAAGGTTTAGTCGATTCACCGACAATCTTGTCACTTGGGTAGCAATGATGTGTTGCTAGACACCGCTCATTGCTTATGATCATAAATGTGATTTATGATCATTGCCAACATGGCAAGAGCCTATTGGGTCGCACACATAGAGCTATTTGGATCATTAGAGTGCATGGGCTAATTATTTGGGTTATGGTTTCACTTTAATTTTGTATTAATAATGGGCCAAGGAGTTGAGCCATTATTAAGCCCGAAATTAAATCCTAATTGGATTAGGGCTTTGAAACCCATTAGGCCTGGAAGTTGAGTCTCACTATAAATACAACTTTTAAGTGAGAAATTTGCAGGTCTCCTTGCCCTAGCCTCCCAAAAGGACAGCCACACTCTTCTCTTGCAATTCCTTGGAGGACGCAAGCTAGCACTGCGAGCGCAAGAGAAACGCATCTGCCGGGACGTGGTGGAAGTGTGGTGATCCCGAGAGGCTCGTGTGGATACCATAGAGAGCCTGAACACGTCAACTGTTCAGGTTTTGTGATTCGACTCTACAGCTGAGTGAGAGATCTCAACCGAAAATTAGGTATGAAATTTTCGAACACCCGGTTTACCCCGTTTCACTTGGATCCTGGAGGGTTTCGGTTAAATTCCGCTGCGCTGTTTGGCTCCCGAAACCCAACAGGACCTTATCTGGTTCTCGCCGAAGTACGGAAAGGCGTGTACAGGCTTGGCGATGCCGAAGGCGTAGAATTGAAAAACACTTGGCATTCAGACGCCTTGAAAAAATTCTACGCCTAAGGTTGAGCGGAAGAGATATATTGTACAAGAAATATTCTAAGTACAGAATGGTCTTGAGAAAAATTCTTAAGTATACCAAATTGTCCAAGACAGAATTCCGCGAAGGTGCTCGCCACGAAAAAAGCAGATGTGACTTCCCGAAGGCCCTTGAGCCACTATTCTCGGGAAAAATGGGAAACAAGAATCTTGCAAAGGTACTCGGCATAATCAGTGCAGAGAAAATTTTCCGAACACCCTTGAGCGTACATGCTCGGAAAAAAAGGAAAGCAAGAATCTCATAATAGTGCACGCCAAAACAAAAGCAGAGATAATTTCCAAACACCCTTGAGCGTACATGCTCGGGAAAGAGGGAAATGAGCAATCTCGTGAGAATTTTCCTAAGTCCCTTGAGCAAATATGCTCGGGACAATAGGAAGACAGAAAAATTTGGCTGAAACTTTTCCGAAGTCCCTTGAGCAAACATGTTCGGGATAAAAGGAAACAAAAAGCCTGCAAAAGACTTAGCCAAATTTTTGCAAACTTTCCAGAAAGTCTCTTGAGCGAGCACACTCGGGACAAAGGAAGGTAAAAAGTTTCTTTGGTCGCAGGTTTTCCGAAGTCCCTTGAGCAAACATGTTCGGGATAAAAGGAAACAAAAAGCATGCAAAAGACTTAGCCAAATTTTTGCAAACTTTCCAGAAAGTCTCTTGAGCGAGCACACTCGGGACAAAGGAAGGTAAAAAGTTTCTTTGGTTACAGGTTTTCTGAAAGTCTCTTGAGCAAACGTGTTCGGGACAGTGGATATAAAGAAACTTGCAAGAAAGGACTTAGCCGAAAAGATTGTTCATTTAGAGCAAACGCTGCCTTACAAAAGAAGTGTCCAAAGAAGGAGCACGAAGGAGAAAAATAAGAGGAGCCCTAAAACAAACTAGGGAGAGCCGGGCGGACGAAGACCAGGAAGCTTCAGATGCTCGACCTTGGACCACTGCCACCGAGGTCCCTCAGGAATATTTAGGCCCTCCAGAAAAGAGAGGTCCAAATTTGGGAACCTCTGCAGCACCTGGTGCCGAGCGAGGCAGAAGCCGTCCTGAAAGGCGACCTTGGCCATGTTATCAGAAGTACGTTTTTGAACGCCAAGGACATTGACCTCGTCCCTCAGCTCAGCAACCTCCTTTTCGAGCTCGCTTATCCCCAGCGTCTCTCCGGACTCCTTCTTCAGAGCCTCGACCTCGGCTTGAAGAGCATTGTTCTCGTCCGTCAACCTCGACGCAAGACTGTCAGAAACAGCCTTGTCCTTGACAAGATCTTCGTTGGCGGCGAGCAGCCCCTTTACTTGGTCGCCGAGGTCAGCAATCTTCCGGGAGGAGTCCTTTTCAAGTTCTTCTCTTTTCTTCGAGAACTCCTCCCAAACGGCAGCAAGTTGCTGAGAACAATCCGCTGTCAGCTGCTGGTTGCTGGCGATCACCTTCGCAAGCGAAGCCTTCGCTTCACTGAGTTCCCGCGAAGTCGCATCCTTGGAGGCAGCCTGTCTGGCCACCCGAACTCGGAGATAACCAGCGTACTCCAGCAGCTACGGCAAGGCAAATGTCCAGGTTAGTACAAGTCTAAACACTTAGAAAATTGAGGAAAAAAGTGTAAAGACTATACCTGAGCAGCATGCTCGGTGACTTTTGCGGCGAGGGTATTATCCCCCGGGTGAGCCGCCGGAATGGCCCGGAAGGAGGCGTCAGTGGTGATCCCCTTCCAAATCTCCTTTGTCATTTTCGGACAATCGTCGGAGAGCAAATTCATATCCTCCGTGATTGTCCAAAAGGGCTCCAAGGGGATCTTCCCCTCAGGGATTATGGCATCGCGGAGGGCTCGTTTCCTCTCATGAATGGCCCTCCAGCCAGCAGCAAGGGGCTCCTCTGAAAGTAGGAAGGAAGTTAGGAGCAGAAGAAAAATTCGCGAAAGGAAAAGGAGCTGAACTTCACCTAAAGGCAGACCTGGAAGAACCTCGGAGACAGTGTCCTCGGGATCCTCGGGCCCCTCGGAAGAAAGACCCTTACCCTTCTGCCGGTACCGCTCCTCGGCGGTGGGTACTTCTACCACTACAGTGTTTCTGGGGGCCTCGAGGTCGAGAGGAGGCACCTCGACGGAAGTAGCGTGGACCTCGGCCGGTGGAGTTTCAACAAGACCAGCGACTTCGCCAGCTTCTTCTTCCAAAAGCTCTGGCTGAGAAGGCTGGAGAGCCTTCCTAGCTCGCTTCGCCGAGGGTCCCGCCCCTGTCGTCTTCCTTCTTCGGGAAGCCGCCTTCTTTGTCTGCTCCCCCTTCTCCACTTGGCCAGAAAAGAGGGCCTTGTAATAAGCAGCAGCCCCATCGCCCATCTCTGAAAAAGAGAAGAAATATCAGCGTAAGTCCGAGGAAAAAGTATAAAGGGATGGAAGATTACTCACTTTCGGCAAAAGTTTCGAAAAAAGTCTCCCCCTTAAGGAGCTTGACCAGCCAGGAGTCTTTCCCGGCGATGGCGGGAGCGGGCATATTGAGGTTAGTCACGTGCTCCTTAACCACTTTCAGCTCCCGAAGGACTTCTTCGGTCATCAACCTCCAGTTGATAGGAAAGGGGTAAAGAGCACGAGGAGAGACCTCGGGAGCCCAGTCAGCGACTGCCCGAATGCGGGCGTCGAAATCCGCAAACACGGAAGCCAACGGTGGGGTCAGCAGCATCCTCGGATCAACGACGTCTGCGTTCAGCACTCCCTGAGCCCACCTAGTCGGGACATCAGACCAGTTCTTATCCACCTTGAGGAAAAAGAACTTAGGCTGCCACCTCCGCCAGCTATCCTTCGTGTCGAAGGTGAAGGTGAATTTAGAGCTTGTAGTACTGCATGAAAATGATGAAGTGGGGCTCTATCCCGAACACGCCACACATGCAGAGGTAGGCGTTAAAATAGCAGTACGCGTTCGGGGGAAGCTGGTTCACAGCAATGCCATGGAATTGGCAGAACTCGCAAACCACCTTCGGGGGAGGATACCGAAGTCCGGCCTTCAGTTGGGCTCGGAAGACGGTAACCTCGTCACCACGGTTTGAAAAAGCAAAATGGCTAGAACAAGGCAATCTGGTCACAGCGTAAGACGGAAGAAAGAATTTTTTCTTCCACCTCTCTAGTTTTTCGGGGGTGGTACAGCAAGGATGGGCCAGAAGAGGTTTCCAGCTCTCGGGAACAGGCATCGCAGACATGAAAAAGAGTTTGAGATGGAAAAGAAAATAGTTTCCAGAAAAAACTCAGAAGACGAGTTTGGAAAAAACAACAGTTTTCCAGAAAAACTCAGAAAAATAGAGGAATCAGAGTACTCTGAAAATCAAAACCCACCAAAAGATTTGCCTGAGGACGCCGTCGTGAAAGTTGGTAGGAAAAGCTCTGATTAAAGAAGCTCCGCCACAGAAAGCAAGATAAAACGCAAGAACAAAGGGCAAAGCAGAGAGAGAGCAGAAAAAGAGCAGAAAAACAGTAAGTGGGACTTATGATGGAATGGGCTATTTATAGGCCAAAGGTGGGTAACCGAAAGAACATCATAAGTACCCATTGGAGGCGAACCGTCGCCGTAACTGCCCGCTACACCCGAAAAGGCGCGCCCTCTGTAAATGACGCGCCTCTCCTCCAATGGCAAGAAGCCACGTGTCAACCGCTGCGCAGAAATGGGGGACGTGCCTCCCCAAACGTGCCTGGAAAACCGGGACACGCCTCCTGATTGGGACACGTCGTTTGACATCCCTGAGAAATGGAGACGCACCGCTCAGTCTGACACGCTTGGCCATCAGACCTGCAGAAATAAAAAGCAGGCCACCTCGAGGACACCAAGAGACAGGCTATGGCTGAACAGCCAATGACTTTTGGGCAAGAGGTGTATCTTCGGTACAGGCTTTGCCTCGGAGACACCAAAGAATAGGCCAAGGCCGAACAGCCCAGACCCTCGGGCAAAAGGTGCGACCTCGGAACCGGTTATGCTTCCCAACGAGACTCCCAACGGCAACCTCGGAAAGAGATGCAAACCGAAGTCTTCACTTCGGCTTTCCAGAGGGGGGCATGTGATAGCCAAAGGCTATCGCCTCAATCTGGCCGAATACCCTGCCACAACAATGGCCAGAAGAACTGGCACTTCCCGGGAATAGGTGGAATCATGCACCTCGGGAGATAGCCTGAGAGCTCCGAGCCTCGGCACGCCAGTAAAACTTGAAGACTCCATTCGCCCCCCAAGGCGCATTTAAGGAAGCATTTAAGGAAGCCTCTGACATGTCCCACCACAGACGTAAAAAGTCGCCCTGACGCGCAGACGCCATCAGAATCATATCATGGCCCGTCTCAGCACAAGGCTCGAGGCCATCTAGTTACCAACTGTCTGTCCCCTACGCCCAGACGTTCAGGAGCATCCGACCGCACACGTGTCATGATCTGAACGGGCTAGGTATTCCTATATATACAGGAAATAAATACTTGACAGGAGGTTGGCAGGCCGGATATACAGCTCCCACACCCTGAGAAAATACCAGGCGAGACTTTTCTGCCTTTCTCTTTGAGCTAGTGACTTTCTCCTTCTTCCGGCCACCACTGACTTGGGCGTCGGAGGCTCCCCCCCCAGAAAAACACTCCGGGGGCCTCCTAACCCTATTTACCAGCTTTTCAGGTACTCTCCTTGGGGCGATCCACCTTCCAGGTGTTCTTCCTCCTAGAAGTCTCCTCAACAGTCATCATGACTCACAACGATGAGGCCTTAGGCCATCAACCATGCCGAAGGGTCCAGTCAGCAAGCTCGGCATCTTTCTGAACACACAGGCCGACCACGACGAATGAGAGGAAGGAAACCTCAAAGTTTCACGCCCTTGAGCACGACACGGACCAACATTCTCATGGCGCTGGAAAGGCAAGGGACGCAGATTCGGCGGCCAAAGGCCATGGCCGCCGATAATAAGAAGAATGCCAAGAAGTTCTGCCAGTTTCATCGTGACCACGGTCATGACACCGAAGACTGCTTCCAGCTGAAGAGTACATAGAGTCGCTGATCAAACAGGGCCAGCTTCGCAAATACCTGCGGATGCCCTCCCCAAAAGGCAGAAAAGAGGAGGAAGAGAGGGCCGAAAACGAGGACTATGACTCCGACAGGCGGAGAAACAGAAGTCCAAAAAGGCGCCTTCCACCTCCAGTAGGGGTCATCCAAACCATCACCACGGGGCTCCCATCCTCGGAAAGAAAGCGGAAGGCCAGAGAAATTGCAGTTATGGAGTATCAAAGTCCATCAAAGAAACTGGCTCGCAAAGATGGCTCCACCGTCGTCTTCCCCCACGATGACCCGCTGCTGATAATGGCGAGAATAGGGAACTGGGACGTCAAGAGAGTGTTGCTTGATGATGGCTCAAATGCTGACGTCCTATTCTCGCACTTACTGCCGAGCTTGGGCATCTCCAGCAGCGAGCTTAAACCTGTCACCACGCCCACCTTCGGCGTTGGGCCATCCGAACTACCCGTCCTCGGATGGATCGACCTCCCCTTGATGATGAAAGGTACTTCGGTAGACGGAGCAGCTGAGTTGTACGCGTCCACAATGGCAAGATTTATCGTCATGGACGTCCCATCTTCGTACAACGCCATCCCTGGAAGGCAGACTCAGGGGAACCTGCACATTCGCCCCGATGTGAAGTACTTGACTGTCACATTCGCCACCAAGGATGGAGATGCAGAGGTCTTCATCGACCAAGCCGAGGTAAGAAAGGCGTTTGTAAAAGCATGAAAGGCTCCGGCAAACAACTCTACACAAACGGTGGAGGCAAAGGCGCAGGAGAAAGGCAAAGAAGGAGATCCCGCAGAAGCAGAAACGGAAGCAGTAGATCTTGTCCCAGGACAATGTACCCGAATAGGGAAGAGCTTGGCCAAAGGTGATAAGGAAAATCTTGTATCCTTTCTGCTGAAAAATAAAGATCTGTTTGCCTACTCGCCGAAAGACATGCCAGGAGTAAACCCTGGCATAATACAGCACAGCCTCAAAGTAAGCCCGGAAGCAAAACCTATCAGGCAAAAGCAACGAAGCATCTCAGCCCACAAAAGCAACTTCATGAAAACCGAAGTCCAGCGCCTATTGGATGCTGAAGTTATCAGGGAGGTAAAATACCCCGAATGGTTAAGCAATGTGGTCATCGCCACAAAAGAAGGTAGCAGCAAACTCCGGATGTGCATTGATTTCAGAAACTTGAACGATGCTTGCCCGAAAGACTCATTTCCCCTCCCGCCAATAGATCAACTGGTAGATTCAACGGCCGAATATGGGCTCCTGAGCTTCCTAGATGCCTTCAGCGGCTACCATCAGATAAGGATGGACCCCGAAGATGAAGAGAAAACTGCCTTCATCACCGAGGGAGGAACGTACTGCTATGTCAGAATGCCCTTCGGGCTAAAAAATGCAGGAGCCACCTACCAGAGACTGATGAACAAGGTCTTCAAGGACCAAATGGGGAGAAACATGGAGGTATATGTTGATGATATGATAGTCAAAAGCAAGCTGCCCGGCTACCACGTTGCAGATTTGGAGGAAACCTTCCAAAAGCTCAAAGCCTTCGGGATTTGCCTTAATCCCGAGAAGTGTATCTTCGACGTGACCTCGGGAAAATTCCTTGGGTACATGGTATCCGAAAGAGGCATCGACGCCAATCCTGAGAAGATTAAGGCTCTGCTTGAGTTCCGAACTCCTGCCACAGTCAAAGACGTACAAAGACTAACCGGAAGAATAACCTCTCTGAGCAGGTTTATTTCCAGGTACGGAGATAGGTGTAGACCTTTCTTCAAAGTCCTCACAAAGGCAGCAAAGATGGAAGGCGACCTCGGAAGAAACAATCGTCCTTGGGACGAAGATTGCCAAAAAGCCTGGGAAGAACTCAAAGTCTACCTGGCCAGCCTGCCGACTCTGTGACAACCTCGAGAGGGAGAACCCCTCGTACTGTACCTCGCCGTCACAGAAAAGGCCGTGAGCTCGGTCTTGGTGAAAGAAGAAGGGCCGAAAAAATGGCCGGTCTACTACGTCAGCAAGTCCCTGCATGGCGCGAAGTCAGGTGCCCTTTGCTTCAAAAAGCTATATACGCCTTGGTGCTTGCAGGAAGAAGACTGCGACCATATTTCCAGGCTCACCCCATCATCGTCCGAAGTAGTCTACCACTACGGGATGTTATGAAGAGAGTTGATCATTCGGGAAGGCTCTCCAAGTGGTGCATAGAGCTTGGCGAACACGAAATCACGTATGAGCCTCGGAAGGCCTTAAAAGCCCAAGCATTGGCAGATTTTATCGGCGAAATACCCACCACTGAGGAGAACCACTCAGATCCGAAAGAAGGTGAGCCAGAATGGACCTTGCATGTTGACGGAGCCTCGGGGTCCGAACACCAGGGAGCTGGAATAGTTATAAGAGGACCCGAAGGCGTAGAGGTGATGAAGGCTATCAAGTTCAGCTTCAACGTCACCAATAATGTGGCTGAGTATGAAGCCCTCATAGCGGGATTACGCTTGGCCAGAAAGATTGGCGTGAGAAACTTAAGGGCTCACAGCGATTCCCAGCTGGTAGTTCGGCAGACGGTAGGAGATTATGGGGCGAAGGACCCAATCTTGGCAAAATACCACGAGCTGGTAACAAAACTCATCCAAGAGTTTGACGCTGTGCGGATCGAAAATGTACCCCGGCGGAATAACACTGAGGCAGATTGCTTAGCGAAGTCCAAAACATACACCGAGGTGCTAGACCATCGAAGCATCTCCGTGCTAAGCGTAACGACCTCGGGAACAGGGTGGAAGGACCCCATAAAGAGATACCTCGCAGAGAATGAGCTTCCCGAAGACGCCGGCAATGCTGCAAGACTGCGAAGACGCGCCGGAAGATTCTTCCTGATTGGTGAAGAGTTATATCGGCAAGGATATGCAAATCCGCTGCAGAGATGTGTGGGCGAAGAGGATACTGAGATGGTCCTCGAAGAAGTTCACGAAGGCATGTGCGGCTCGCACATTGGAACTGATGCCCTTGCAGCAGTGATACTCCGCCAAGGATACTTCTGGCCTACCCTGAGAAAGGACGCAAGGTAGTTCGTCCAGAAGTGCGGTAGTTGCCAGAGACATGCAAAAATCCAGAGGATACCCTCGGAAATGGTAACGTCGGCAGACTATCCTTGGCCCTTCGCAGTCTGGGGTATAGACCTTGTTGGGCCACTCCCCACAGCGCCCGGAGGCGTGAAATTCTGCGTGGTAGCAGTGGACTATTTCTCAAAGTGGTTAGAGGTAGAACCACTAGCAACTATCTCGGCAAAAGAAGTGCAGAAGTTCGTATGGAAGAACATCGTATGCAGATTTGGCATACCGAGGGTACTAGTAGCTGATAATGGATCCCAGTTCATAGACAAAGGATTCCAGGAATTCATCAGCGACCTCGGAATAAAGATGCACTTCGCCCCAGTAGCTCACCCCCAAAGCAATGGGCAGGTGGAAGTATCAAACAGGACCATAAAAGATGGCCTGAAAAAGAGACTTGGGGAAGCCAAGGGGAAATGGCCAGGAGAACCCCAAAGTGTATTGTGGAGCTACCGAATGACGCCATGAAGAGCCACAGGGGAGACTCCCTTCTCACTCGTCTTCGGAACAGAGGCCATTATCCCAATAGAGATAGTTCAGCCTTCAATACGGGTGCAAGTATTTGATGAAGGCGGAAACGACCTCGGTCTGAGAACTAAGCTCGACCTTGTGGCCGAACACAGAGAAATAGCCGAGCTGAGAAGAAAAGCTTTCCAACAAAGAGTGGCCGCGGCTATCAACTTAAAAGCCAGGCCAAAAGAAATCAAAAAAGGAGACCTCGTTCTCCGAAAGGCCGACTTTGCACCCCGAAGGCCATCTCACGGTGTACTTCGCGCAAATTGGGAAGGACCTTATCTGGTTCTCGCCGAAGTACGAAAAGGCGTGTACAAGCTTGGCGACGCCGAAGGCGTAGAATTGAAAAACACTTGGCATTCAGACGCCTTGAAAAAATTCTACGCCTAAAGTTGAGCGGAGGAGATATATTGTACAAGAAATATTCTAAGTACAGAATGGTCTGGAGAAGAATGGTCTTGAGAAAAATTTTTCAAGTATACCAAATTGTCCAAGACAGAATTCCGCGAAGGTGCTCGCCCCGAAAAAAGCAGATGTGACTTCCCGAAGTCCCTTGAGCCACTATGCTCGGGAAAAATGGGAAACAAGAATCTTGCAAAGGTACTCGGCATAATCAGTGCAGAGAAAATTTTCCGAACACCCTTGAGCGAACATGCTCGGGAAAAAAGGGAAAGCAAGAATCTCGCAAAAGTACACACCAAAACAAAAGCAGAGGTAATTTCCGAACACCCTTGAGCGAACGTGCTCGGGAAAAAGGGAAATGAGCAATCTCGTGAAAATTTTCCTAAGTCCCTTGAGCAAATATGCTCGGGACAATAGGAAGACAGAAAAATTTGGCTGAAGGTTTTCTGAAGTCCCTTGAGGGAACATGTTCGGGATAAAAGGGAACAAAAAGCCTGCAAAAGACTTAGCCAATTTTTTACAAACTTTCCAGAAAGTCTCTTGAGCGAGCACACTCAGGACAAAGGAAGGTAAAAAGTTTCTTTGGTTGCAGGTTTTTCGAAAGTCTTTTGAGCAAACGTGTTCGGGACAATGGAAATAAAGAAACTTGCAAGAAAGGACTTAGCCAAAAGATTGTTCATTTAGAGCAAACGCTGCCTTACAAAAGAAGTGCCCAAAGAAGGAGCACAAAGGAGAAAAATAAGAGGAGCGCTAAAGCAAACTAGGGAGAGCCGGGCGGACGAAGAGCAGGAAGCTTCAGATGCTCGACCCTGGACCACTGCCACCGAGGTCCCTCAGGAATATTTAGGCCCTCCAGAAAAGAGAGGTCCAAATCTGGGAACCTCTGCAGGACTTGGTGCCGAGCAAGGCAGAAGCCGTCCTGAAAGGCGACCTTGGCCATTTGATCAGAAGTATGTTTTTGAACGCCTAGGTCGTTGAGCTCGTCCCTCAGCTCAGCAATCTCCTCCTCCAGTTCGCTTATCCCCAGCGTCCCTTCGGACTCCTTCTTCAGAGCCTCGACCTCGGCTCGGAGAGCATTGTTCTCATCCGTCAACCTCGCCGCAAGACTGTCAGAAACAGCCTTGTCCTTGACAAGATCTCCGTTGGCGGCGAGCAGCCCCTTTACTTGGTCGCCGAGGTCGGCAATCTTCTGGGAGGAGTCCTTTTCAAGTTCTTCTCTCTTCTTTGAGAACTCCTCCCGAACGGCGGCGATTTGCTGAGAACAATCCGCTGTCAGCTGCTGGTTGCTGGCGACCACCTTCGCAAGCGAAGCCTTCGCTTCCCTGAGTTCCCGCGAAGTCGCATCCTTGGAGGCAGCCTTTCTGGCCACCCGAACTCGGAGGTAACCAGCGTACTCCAGCAGCTACGGCAAGGTGAAAGTCCAGGTTAGTACAAGTCTAAACACTTAGAAAATTGAGGAAAAAGAGTGTAAAGACTATACCTGAGCAGAATGCTCGGTGACTTTTACGGCGAGGGTATTATCCCTCGGGTGAGCCGCCGCAATGGCCCGGAAGGAGGCGTCAGTGGTCATCCCCTTCCAAATCTCCTTCATCATTTTTGGACAATCGTCGGAGAACAAATTCATATCCTCCGTGATTGTCCAAAAGGGCTCCAAGGGGATCTTCCCCTCAGGGATTTTGGCATCGCGGAGGGCCCGTTTCCTCTCATGAATCGCCCTCCAGCCAGCAGTAAGAGGCTCCTCTGAAAGTGAGAAGGAAGTTAGGAGCAGAAGAAAAATTCGCGAAAAGCAAAGGAGCTGAACTTCGCCTGAAGGCATACCTGGAGGAACCTCGGAGACAGTGTCCTCGGGATCCTCGGGCCCCTCGGAAGAAAGACCCTTACCCTTCTGCCGATACCGCTCCTCGGCAGTAGGTACTTCTACCACTACAGTGTTTCTGGGGGCCTCGAGGTCAGGAGGAGGCACCTCGGCGGAAGTAGCGGGGACCTCGGCCGGTGAAATTTCAACAAGACTAGCCTCTTCGCCAGCTTCTTCTTCCGAAAGCTCTGGCAGAGGAGGCTGGACAGCCTTCCTAGCTCGCTTCGCCGAAGGCCCCGCCCCTGTCGACTTCCTTCTTCGGGAAGCCGCCTTCTTTGTCTGCTCCCGCTTCTCCACTTGGCCAGAAAAGAGGGCCTTGTAGTAGGCGGCAGCCCCATCACCCATCTCTGACAAAGAGAAGAAATATCAGCGTAAGTCCGAGGAAAAAATATAAAGGGGTGGAAGATTACTCACTTTCGGCAAAAGATTCGAAAGAAGTCTCCCCCTTAAGGAGCTCGACCAGCCAGGAGTCCTTCCCGGCGATGGCGGGAGCGGGCATATTGAGGTCAGTCTCGTGCTCCTTAACCACTTTCAGCTCCCGAAGGACTTCTTCGGTCATCAACCTCCAGTTGATAGGAAAGGGGTAAAGAGCACGAGGAGAGACCTCGGGAGCCCAGTCAGCGACTGACCGAATGCGGCCGTCGAAATCCGCGAACAAGGAAGTCAACGGTGGGGTCAGCAGTATCCTCGGGTCAACGACATCTGCGTTCAGCACTCGCTGAGCCCATCTGGTCGGGACATCAGACCATTTCTTATCCACCTTCAGGAAAAAGAACTTAGGCTGCCACCCCCGCCAGCTATCCTTCGTGTCGAAGGTGAAGGTGAATTTTTTGCTCCCGGATCCCCGAGGTAGCAGAAAATAGAAGCCACCCTTCGGGACCACGTAGAGCTTGTAGTCCTGCATGAAAATGATGAAGTGGGGCTCTATCCCGAACACGTCACACATGTAGAGGTAGGCGTTAAAATAGCAGTACGCGTTCGGGGGAAGCTGGTTCACAACAATGCCATGGAATTGGCAGAACTCGCAAACCACCTTCGGGGGAGGATACCGAAGTCCGGCCTTCAGTTGGGCTCGGAAGACGGTAACCTCGTCGCCGCGGTTTGAAAAAGCAAAATGGCTAGAACGAGGCAGCCTGGTCACAGCATAAGAGGGAAGAAAGAATTTTTTCTTCCACCTCTCTAGTTTTTCGGGGGTGGTACAGCAAGGATGGGCCAGAAGAGGTTTCCAGCTCTCGGGAACAGGCATCGTAGACATGAAAAAGAGTTTGAGATGGAAAAGAAAATAGTTTCCAGAAAAAACTCAGAAGACGAGTTTGGAAAAAAACAACAGTTTTCTAGAAAAACTCAGAAAAACAGAGGAATCAGAGTACTCTGGAAATCAAAACCCACCAAAAGATTTGCCTGAGGACGCCGTCGTGAAAGTTGGTAGGAAAAGCTCTGATTAAAGAAGCTCCGCCACAGAAAGCAAGATAAAACGCAAGAACAGAGGACAAAGCAGAAAGAGAGCAGAAAAACAGTAAGTGGGACTTATGATAGGATGGGCTATTTATAGGCCAAAGGTGGGTAGCCGAAAAGAGATCATAAGTACCCATTGGAGGCGAACCGTCGCCGTAACTGCCCACTGCACCCGAAAAGACGCGCCCTCTGTAAATGACGCGTCTCTCTTCCAATGGCAAGAAGCCGCGTGTCAACCGCTGCGCAGAAATAGGGGACACGCCTCCCCAAACGTCCCTGGAAAACCGGGACACACCTCCTGATTCGGACACGTCGTTTGACATCCCTGAAAAGTGGAGACGCGCCGCTCAGTCTGACACGCTTGGCCATCAGACCAGCAGAAATAAAAAGCGGGCCACCTCGAGGACACCAAGAGACAGGCTATGGCTGAACAGCCCATGACTTTTGGGCAAGAGGAGTATCTTCGGTACAGGCTTTGCCTCGGAGACACCAAAGAATAGGCCAAGGCCGAACAGCCCAGACCCTCGGGCAAAAGGTACGACCTCGGAACAGGTTATGCTTCCCAACAAGACTCCCAACGACAACCTCGTAAAGAGATGCAAACCGAAGTCTTCACTTCGGCTTTCCAGAGGGGGGCATGTGATAGCCAAAGGCTATCGCCTCAATCTGGCCGAACACCCTGCCACAACAATGGCCAGAAGAACTGGCGCTTCCCGGGAACAGGTGGAGTCATGCACCTCGGGAGATAGCCGGAGAGCTCCGAGCCTCGGCACGCCAGTAAAACTTGAGGACTCTATTCGCCCCCAAGGTTTTGAACAGCGCGCCTTTGGAAAAGTGGCACCAGACATTGCTGCCCGAACATGATATCCCCGAAGGCGGAACCCCCTGGAACTGGGAACCTCCGAACTGAGGGTATGCTTCCCGAAGAGGCTCTGTCCGAACTAGAGGACGACCTCACCCAGGGACCTCGGGAGTACGGCAGGAGCATTTATGGAAGCATTTAAGGAAGCCTCTGACACGTCCCACCACAGACATAAAAAGCCGCCCTGACGCGCAGACGCCATCAGAATCACATCATGGCCCGTCTCAGCACAAGGCTCGAGGCGAGCTGGTTACCAACTTTCTGTCCCCTACGCCCAGAAGTTCAGGAGCATCTGACCGCACACATGTCATGATCTGAACGGGGTAGGTATTCCTATATATACAGGAAATAAATACATGACAAGAGGTTGGTAGGCCGGAGATACAGCTCCCACACTCTGAGAAATTACCAGGCGAGACTTTTCTGCCTTTCTCTTTGAGCTAGTGACTTTCTCCTTTTTTCCGGCCACCACTGACTTGGGCGTCGGAGGCTCCCCCCCCGGAAAAACACTCCGGGGGCCTCCTAACCCTGTTTACCAGCTTTTCAGGTACTCTCCTTGGGGCGATCCACCTTCCAGGCGTTCTTCCTCCTAGAAGTCTCCTCAACAGTCATCATGACTCACAACGATGAGGCCCCAGGCCATCAAGATGGAGCAGCTGACTTATATGCCTCCACAATGACAAGGTTCATCGTCATGGACGTTCCTTTTGCCTACAACGTCATCCTCGGAAGTCAAACACAGGGAAACTTGCACATCCGCCCTGATGTGAAATACTTGACTGTCACATTCGCCACAAAGGATGGAGACGCAGAGATCTTCATAGATCAAGCCGAAGTAAGAAAGGTGTTTGTAAAAGTATGAAAAGCACCGACAAACAACTTCGCACAAGCAATAGAGGCAAAAATGCCGGAGAAGAGCAAAGAAGAAGATCTCGCGAAGCGGAAAAGGAAGCAGTAGAACTTGTCCCAGGACAATCTACCCGGATAGGGAAGAGCTTGGCCGAAGGAGACAAGAAAAATATTGTATCCTTTCTACTGACGAATAAAGAGCTGTTTGCCTACTCGCCGAAAGACATGCCAGGGGTAAACCCTAGCATAATACAGCATAGCCTCAAAGTAAGCCCGGATGCAAAGCCTGTCCGGCAAAAGAAACGAAGCATCTCAGCCCATAAGAGCAACTTTGTCAAAACCGAAGTCTAGCGCCTGTTAGATACTAAAGTCATCAGGGAGGTCAAGTACCCTGAATGGTTAAGCAACATGGTCATTGCCACAAAAGAGGGCAACAGTAAGCTCCGGATGTGCATCGACTTCAGAAATTTGAACGACGCTTGCCCGAAAGACTCATACCCTCTCCCACCAATAGACCAACTGGTAGATTCAACCGCTGAATATGGACTCCTAAGCTTCCTAGACGCCTTCAGTGGCTACCATCAAATAAGAATGGACCCCGAAGATGAAGAAAAAACTACCTTCATCACCGAGGGAGGAACATACTGCTACGTCAGGATGCCCTTCGAGCTTAAAAATGCAGGAGCCACATACCAAAGATTGATGAACAAAGTCTTTATGGACCAAATGGGGAGAAACATGGAAGTGTATGTTGACGATATGATAGTCAAGAGCAAGACACCTGGCAGCCATGTTGCAGATCTAGAGGAAACCTTCCAAAAGCTCAGAACCTTCGGGATCCGCTTCAATCCTGAAAAGTGCATCTTCGGGGAAACCTCCAGAAAATTCCTTGGGTACATGGTATCCGAAAGAGGCATCGACGCCAACCCGGAAAAAATCAATGCTCTACTCGAGTTTCGAACTCCTGGCACAGTGAAAGATGTGCAAAGACTCACTGGAAGAATAACCTCTCTTAGCAGGTTTATTTCCAGGTACGGGGATCGGTGTCGACCTTTCTTCAAAATCCTCACTAAGGCAACAAAAAAGGAGTGCAACCTTGGAAGGGATGATCATCCCTGGGATAAAGATTGCCAAAAAGCCTGGGAAGAACTCAAAATCTACCTGGCCACCCTGCCGACTCTGCGACAACATCGCGAAGGGGAGCCCCTTGTACTATACCTCGCAGTCACAGAAAAAGCAGTAAGCTCAGTCCTCGTAAAAGAAGAAGGCCCAAAGCAATGGCCGGTCTACTATGTAAGCAAATCCCTGCATGGTGCCGAAGTCAGGTACCCTCTGCTGCAAAAAGCTATATACGCCTTGGTGCTTGCAGGAAGAAGGCTACGACCAAACTTCCAGGCTCACCCCATCATCGTCCGAAGTAGTTTACCACTACGGGATGTCATGAGGAGAGTTGACCATTCGGGGAGGCTCTCCAAGTGGTGCATAGAGCTCGGCGAGCACGATATAACCTATGAACCTCGGAAGGCCATAAAAGCTCAAGCATTGGTACATTTTATCGCTGAAATACCCGCCACTGAGGATAGCCATTTAGATCCTAACAAAGGTGAGCCGGAGTGGACCTTGCATGTTGATGGAGCCTCGGGGTCCGAACACCAGGGAGTCGGGGTAATTATCAGAGGTCCCGAAGGCCTAGAGGTAAGGAAGGCCATCAAATTCAGTTTCAGAGTCACTAACATTGTGGCCGAGTATGAAGCCCTTGTAGCAGGATTGCGCTTGGCCAGAAAAATTGGCGTCAGAAACTTGAAAGCTCACAGCGATTCCCAGCTAGTAGTTCGGCAGTCGGCTGGAGACTATGGGGCGAAGGACCTAACCTTGGCAAAGTATCACGAGTTGGTAGCAAGACTCATCCAAGAGTTTGACGCCGTACAAATCGAAAACATACCTCGGCGGAATAACACTGAGGCAGATTGCTTGGCGAAATAAAAAACGTACACCGAGTTGCTAGAACATCCGAGCATCTCAGTGTTAAGCATAGCAACCTCGGGAAAAGGATGGAAAGATCCAATAAAAAGATACCTCGCAGAAAATGTGCTACCCCAAGACCCCGGCGACGCTGCGAAGTTATGAAGGCGCTCCGGTCGGTTCTTCCTGATTGGCGAAGAGTTGTACCGGCAGGGGTACGCGAATCCACTGCAGAGATGCGTGGACGAAGAGGACACTGAAATGATCCTCGAGGAAGTTCACGAAGGTATGTGTGGTTCACACATTGGAACTGACGCCCTTGCAGCAGTAATACTCCGCCAAGGATACTTCTGGCCTACCCTAAGAAAGGACGCAAGGCAGTTCATCCGGAAATGTGGTAGTTGCCAGAGACACGCGAACATCTAGAGGGCACCCTCAGAAATGGTAACTTCGGCCGACTACCCCTGGCCCTTCGCGGTCTAGGGTATAGACCTTATTGCGCCACTACCCACAGCGCCCGGAGGCGCGAAGTTCTGCATAGTAGCAGTAGATTATTTCTCCAAATGGGTTGAGGCGGAACCCTTGGCAACTATCTCGGCAAGGGAAGTGCAGAAGTTCGTATGGAAAAACATTGTCTGCAGATTCGATATACCGAGGGTGCTATTAGCTGATAATGGTTCACAGTTCATAGACAAAGGATTCCAGGAATTTATCAGCAACCTCGAAATAAAGATGCATTTCGCCCCAGTAGCTCACCCCCAAAGCAACGGGCAGGTGGAAGTATCTAACAGGACCATAAAAGATGGCCTAAAAAAGAGATTAGCGGAAGCAAAAGGGAAATGGCCGGGAGAACTCCAAAGCGTATTATGGAGCTACCGAACGACGCCCCGAAGAGCCAAAGGGGAGATTCCCTTCTCGCTCATCTTCGGTATAGAGGCCATTATCCCAATCGAGATAGTCCGACCATCAGTACGGGTGCAAGTATTTGATGAAGAAGGAAACAACCTCGGCTTAAGAACCAAGCTTTACCTCATTGGTGAACACAGAGAAATAGCCGAACTAAGAAGAAAAGCTTTTCAGTAAAGAGTGGCCGCGGCTATAAACTTACGGGCCAGGCCAAAAGAAATCAAGAAGGGGGACCTTGTTCTCCGAAATCCCATGGAGTACTTCGCGCGAACTAGGAAGGACCTTATCTGGTTCTTGCCGAAGTACGAAAGGGTGTGTACAGACTTGGCAACGCCGAAGGCGTAGAATTGAAAAATACTTGGCACTTAGACGCCTTGAAAAAATTTTACGCTTAAGGCCCCACGGAAGAATTCTGTCGTACAAAAAATATATTCTAAGTACAGAAAAATTCTCAAGTATACCGAATTGTGCAAGTCAGAATTCCGCAAAGGTACCCACCACAAAAAGCCCAAAGCAGAATTTCTGAAGTTCCTTGAACGAACGTGTTCGGAACAAAAGGAAAAAGACCCGTAAAAAAGACTTAGATACATTTTTTGCTGGCTTTCCAAAAAAGTCTCTTGAAGCGAACATACTCAGGACAATGGGAACGCAAAATCATACTAAAGAAGCTTAACCAAGAAAGATCTTCCATTAAAAATAAACTTACAAAGGCAATATGCCCGAAGAAGCAGCACAGAAAGATGGAAGGGAAAAAAGGCCAAGCCCTTAGAACACCCTAAGAGTCCTCGGCAGCCCGAGAGGCACCAGCTTCTGCTCCCTTTTTTGGCACAGTAATCGAAGGGGGCAGCTTCAGGTACTCGGTCTTCGACCAAGACCACCGAGGACCCTCGGGAATGTTAAAAGCTTCCAAAAAAGAGAGGTCCAGATCTGGGAACCTCTGAAGGACTTGATACTGAACAAGGCAAAAGCCGTCCTGGAAGGCGACCTTCGACATTTGATCAGATTCATTTTTCTTCATCTCAAGATCCTCGAGCTCGTCCCTCAGATCCGCAACCTCCTTCTTCAGCGCCTTCCCCTTTTTCTTCTTCTCAGGTTCCTTCTTCAAAGACTCTATCTGGGCGAGCAGCGCGCTTTTCTCAGCCACCAACGACACGATAAGACTGTAAGATTTTGACTTATCTTGTAGAAGCGCTTCGTTGGCAGCAAGCGTTCCCACCACCTGCTCGCCGAGATCAGAAATCTTCTGGGAGGAGTCCGAGGGGGGTAGGTGGACCAGTGTCATAAGTACTCTGCGAAGGTGAAATGTTACACCCGGAAAGTGATAAATGATTAATTACCGGGTTAAGTGGACTAGTGGCATAAAAAGTTTCCTAATTTGGAAACTTAGCAATTAAATTGAGGAGACATGGAATTAATTAATGAATGGGCATTAATGAGTGTTGGACACTCTAGGAATTATGCTTGGCTTAGGCCAAGAGTTTTGGTGATGAAAATGGCAAATTATGAAGTTGAGGGACTCAATTGAAGAATTGAACAAAGATGGAGGACTAAAGGTGAGATTTGGCCAATTTTCATGGTGATGTCCGTTGACATCATCGCCGGAGGACATGGTGGTTTCTGGAGGGACTTCCCGAGGAGGAGAACGCCCAGAGTGGAGGTTTCCCAGGGAGTGGTACCTGTAGAGCCCAAAAGGAAAGGTTAGGAGGTCCCCGGGATGTTTTTCCGGGGAGGAGCCTCCGACGCCCAAGTTAGTTTTCTGAGAGGTGGAGGAAAAAGAGCACTCAAGGGTTTAGTGGCCTTGCCTGTTCGTATTCTCTCAACTGACTGACCAACCGTTTGCAAGGGGCTGCTCTTTGGTATTTATAAAAGTGTCTGGCCCATTCAGATCGTGACACATGTTCGGTCAGATCTGCTGTGTACCTTTGGACAAAGGGGACAAGTAGCTGTTTGTAGGCTCCCTCGAGCCTTGGTCCGAGGCAGGTTGTGACAAGGCCTGGGCGGCGTCGGCGTGTCAGAGCGTCGTTTGAGGTGACATGGTCCGTCTATGGGCGATGTGTCAGAGGCTCCTTAAATGCTCTTGCCGTACTCCTGATGTCCTTTGGGCGAGGTCGTTCTCTGGGATGAACACCATTCTTCGGGAGTTATGTTCGCAGTTCGGGGCGCTGCCTAGCTTGCAGGTTCCGCCTTCGGAAAATCCTCTCTTGGTTGCGGTAGCTGGTTCTTCTATCTCGAAGGCGATCCGTTCGACCCCCCGAGGGGGCTATCTGCACTTTTGGAGATCTCTGGGGCATTAGGCTAAATCCTGAGTTCGAGGCACTGGAATTCGCCTAGTCCGAGGTCCGTATTAGTGCCTCCCTCGGATGGTGCCAGGCTTCTCGAGCATGTTTTTGATAGGAGGTATGTTCTAGGAGAGGCGATAGTCCTTCGGCTATCACATGCCCCCTCCTAGAAGCCGAAGTAGGGACTTTGGCTTTTGTCAGCTTTCGGAGGGTACCCTTCGGGGCTTTATGCATGGTACCTGTTCCGAAGATACACCTTCTGTCCGTAGACGTAGCACAGACTGTCTCTTGGTGTCTCCGAGGTAACCTATTTTCTGTAATCTTTGTAGGTCACTGAAACGTCTCGTCTCGTGAGCAGGCGTGTCAGTCTGGAGCGGCGCGCTATTTGTCAGAAAGCGTGTTCCTTATTTGGCGTGGTTGCTGACACGTGGCACGCCGTCATTGGAGAGGGTTACACCGGTTACAGCTGGCGTGTCTTTTTATGCAGAATGGGCAATTATGGCGACGATTCGCCTTCGCACAGCACTTATGACGTCGATTCGCCTACCCTTCCTCGGTCTATATATACCCTCAATCCTTCATAACCCCCTTTTGCTTTTGCTTTTGCTCTCTTTTGTCTCTTAACTGCCGCAGTGTTTTTCCTGCTCTCTTACGGCGGTGCTTTTTGACAGAGTGGTTTTCTGGCAATCGTTTCACGACGACGTCCTCAAATCCGGATTTTGGCAAAACTTTTGGTGGGTTTTAGCTTCCAGTTTCTTCTGTTTTTCCAAATCTTTTCTTCGAAATAGCTTTTTGCCTTTTCCCAAACTCGGTTTTTTGCCAGTCATGCCTATTCCCGAAAGCTGGGAACCCCTTCTTTCTCACCCCTGCTGCACTACTTCTGCAAAACTTAAAAAATGGAAAGAGAAGTTCTTCCTTCCTTCCTATGTCCCTACGAGGTTGCCTCATTCGGACCAGTATAGCTTTTCAAACCGTAGTGACGAGGTTACTGTTTTCCGTGCCCAACTGAAGGCCGGACTTCGGTATCCTCCGCCGAAGATGGTTTGCGGTTTCTGCAATTTCCATCGCATTGCCATAAACCAACTTCCGCCGAACTCGTACTGCTATTTCAATGCTTTTCTTTGTATGTGTGGTGTCTTCGGTATAGAGCCACACTTTGTCATTTTTCTGCAGTACTACAAGCTCTTCGTGATCCCAAAGGGTGGCTTCTATTTCATGCTACCTCGGGGGTCAGGGAGCAAAAAATACAAGTTCACCTTTGCCAACAAGGACAGCTGGCGAAGGTGGCAACAGAAATTCTTCTTTATGAAGAAGGAGGAGGCCTGGTCGTACGTCCCGATGAAGTGGGCTCAGGGAAAGCTCATGATGGATGTCGTTGGCCCGAAGATACTGTTAACTCCCGAGTTAACACCCATTTTTGCGGACTTTGACAAGCGCATCCGAGCGGTCTCTGACTGGGATTCCGAGGTCCCACAGCGCCCCCTTTACCCCTTTCCAATTAACTGGAAGTTGATGACCGAAGAAGTCCTTCGGGAGTTGAAGGTGGTAAAGGAGCACGAAACGGACCTCGAGATGCCGGCTCCTGCCATTGCTGGGAAGGACTCCTGGCTGGTAAAACTTCTTCAGAAGGACATTACTTATGCCGATTTTTTTGAAAGTAAGTCATCTCCTAGTCCCCTTGTTTTAATTCTATCTTGGACCTACGCTGATGTTTTCTCTCTTTTTCAGAGATGGGCGAGGATACTGCTGCCTATTACCGATCGCTTTTCGTCGGGCAAGCCGAGAAAGGTGAACAAACAAAGAAGGCTGCCTCCCGAAGACGGAAGGCGGCTAGGGGGGGCCTCCGGCGGCCAAGTGATTGAAGAAGACCGTGCCCCCTCCTATGCCGGAGATTTTCGAGGAGGTAGGCGAGGAGCCCAAGGTTACCGTTGCTGCGCCTTCGACCGAGGTCGGTGCAGATGTCGCTCCTTCGAGCCCTAATTCGGCGGCTCTTCTAGACGCTTTGGTGGAAGCCCCTTCTGCCGTAGACCGCCGCAAGAGGAAAGGGAAGGAGATTTCTTCTGAGGGGACCCTGGATTCTGGCGACGATGTTGCCGAAGTGCCACCAGGTTTGATGCCTTAGACACTCAGTTTCTGAATTTTTTGGCAGCTACTTGTGTCTGACAATTTTTATGCTTTTGTCGTGTAGAGGAGATTCTTCCTCCGGATTGGGTTGCTGAGCACGCCCGGAAGCAGGCCCTTCGGGATGCCCATATCCCGAAGGGGAAGATTCCGAAGGAGCCATTTTGGTCTTTTACGGAGGACATGGACATGTACTCCGTAGACTGCCCGTGAATGGCCAAGGAGATTGCAAAGGGGGTTCTTACAGAAGCTTCTTTCAGGGCCCTTGCGGGGGCTCATCCGGATGATGACTCCCTCACCGCGAAGCTTTCCGAGCACACCGCCCAGGTGTGTTTCTCACCTTGCCTTTCCTTCTAAGTATTTGCCTTTCCTTTTTTGCCTTGTCTTATTCCTGCCTCTATTTTTCTGCAGCTGCTGGGATATGCCGGATTCCTCAGAGTTCGGGTGGTGAGGCAGGGGATGTACCGGGCCACCACTTCAAAGACTATAGAACAATACCAGACCCAGTGCGCGGACCTGCTTGCTCGGAACACTCAGCTGGCCCAGACTTCGGCGTCAGAGATTGCTGCCCTTCGGGAGGAGTTTGCGAAGGAAAAAGAAGAACTTATAAAGGACTCCTCCCAGAAGATTTCTGACCTCGGTGAAAAAGTGGCGGAGTTGACTTCGGTTAATGAGGCACTTCAAAAGGAGAAGTCAGATTCTGCGGCTCTTCTGGCGAAGGCGGAGGCCAAGAAAGCCGCACTTCAAGCTGAGGTTGATTCTTCGAAGAAGGGGAAGGATGAGTCGAGGAAAAAGAAGGTGAAGGCATTAAGGAAAAAGGTTGAAGACCTGGAGAGGGAGCTTAATGATCTTGGGGTCGAGAAGAGGAAATCCGACGAGATGACCAATGTTGGTTTTCAAGACGGGTTTTGCCTCATTCGTCATCAAGTTCTTCTGAAGTTTCCAGATCTCGACCGTTCTTTCCTGGAGGCCCTAAATATTCCTGAGGGACCTCGGTGGACTTAGTCCAAGTTCGAGCACTTGAATCTGCCTCAGACTCTTCCGGCACCGGTGGTGGCGGAAAAGGATGCAGGGGCTAGTGGGTCCCGGGACGCCGAGAATCCCTAATTTATCTCAGGCCCCTTCTACCTTCTTTTTCTCTTTCCTTGTACTCTTTCTTTCTTGGTAGTCCTTTTTCTTTGTAAACCGATCTTGTCTGTTAATAAAGACTTTTTTCTTTCCTGTAAGAAATTTTGGCTAAGTCTTTTTTGTGAGATTGTTCATTCCTTTTTGCCCCGAACGCGTTTGCTCAAGAGACTTCGGAAGATTAGATCGGTTCTCTGTAAGCCTTTGTGTTTAGAAATTCTCGCAAGGTTTTACATTTCCTATTGTCCCGAACATGCTTGGTCGAGGGACTTCAGGAAATCGCACCCATGCTTATTCTGGCGACCATCTTCGCGGAATTTTTGTATATCTTTTGTTCAAGGACCTTTCTTTCAGAAGTCCGTGTAAAAAAAAAAAAAAAACAAATTTCTAACTTTGAACAATGTAAACCCTTTCGTCAAGATTCTAAGCATGGAACTTTTTCAAGGCATCTGAATGCCAAGTGTTTTTTAATTCCACGCCTTCAACGTCACCGAGCTTGTACACCCCTCTTCGTACTTCGGCAAGAACCAGATAAGGTCCCTCCCAATTCGCGCGAAGTACACCGTGTGATGGCCTCTGGGGTGCGAATTCCGCCTTTCAGAGAATGAGATCACCCTTGTTTATTCCTTTTGGCCTAGCTCGCAAGTTTATTGCAGCGGCCACTCTTTGCTGGAAAGCTTTCCTTCTTAGTTCCGCTATTTCTCTATGTTCGTCGACGAGGTCGAGCTTGGTTCTTAGGCCGAGGTCGTTTCCACTTTCATCAAATACCTGCACTCGTATTGATGGTCACACTACCTCTATTGGGATTATGGCCTCCGTACCGAAGACGAGCGAGAAAGGGGTTTCCCCTGTAGCCCTTCGGGGCGTTGTTCGGTAGCTCCATAGTACGCTTTGGAGTTCTCCTGGACATTTTCCTTTTGCCTCCTCCAGTCTCTTTTTCAGACCATCTTTTATGGTCCTGTTAGATACTTCCACCTGCCCATTGCTTTGGGGGTGAGCTACCGGGGTGAAGTGCATCTTTGTTCCGAGGTCGCTGATAAACTCTTGGAACCCTTTGTCTATGAACTGGGATCCGTTATCAGCCACTAGTACCCTCGGTATGCCGAATCTGCATACTATGTTTTTCCACACGAACTTGCGCACTTCTCTTGTCGAGATAGTCATCAAAGGTTCTGCCTCGACCCATTTAGAGAAATAGTCTACTGCGATTATGCAGAACTTCACGCCCCCAGGCGCTGTCGGGAGCGGCCCGATAAGGTCTATGCCCCAAACCGCGAAGGGCCAGGGATAATTTTCCGAGGTCACCAGCTCCGAGGGTGTTCTTTGGATTTTTGCATGTCTTTGGCAATTACCACAATTCTGGACGAACCGCCTAGCGTCTTTCCTCAGGGTAGGCCAAAAGTATCCTTGGCGAAGTATCACCGCTGCCAGGGCGTCGGTTCCGACGTGCGAACCACAAGCGCCTTCATGAACCTCTTGGAGGATTATTTCAATATCCTCTTCGCCAACACACCTTTGCAGCGGATTTGCATATCCCTGCCGATATAGCTCTTCTCCAATCAGAAAGAAACGACCGGAGCGCCTCCGCAATTTTGCTGCTTCGTTGGGGTCTTCGGGGAGCGTATTGGTTTCGAGATATGTTTTTATTGGGTCTTTCCAGCTTTTTCCTGAAGTCGTTATGCTCAGCACTGTAATGCTCGGCTGGCTTAACACCTCAGTATATGCTTTTGATTTTGCCAATTCATCTGCCTCAGCGTTATGTCTGCGAGGCGCACTCTCGATTCGCACGGTGTCGAATTCTCGAATAAGCTTCGTTACTAATTCATGGTATTTTTCCAGTGTTGGATCCTTCGCCCCGTAGTCCCCTACTATTTGTCGAACTACTAGCTGGGAATCGCTATGGGCTTTCAAGTTTCTGACACCAATTTTTCTGGCCAGGCGCAAGCCCGCTATGAGAGCTTCATATTCAGCTACATTGTTGGTGACATTGAAGCTGAACTTAATGGCCTTCATTACTTCCAAGCCTTCGGGGACTCTGATGATCACCCCTGCTCCTTGGTGCTCGGCGCCCGAGGCACCATCAACGTACAAGGCTCATTCTGGCTCATTTTTTTCAGGACTTGGGTGGCTGTCCTCGGTAATGGGGACCTCGGCAATAAAATCTGCCAAGGCTTGAGCTTTTATGGCTTTCCGAGGTTCATAAGTGATGTCGTGTTCGCCAAGCTCTATACACCATTTGGAGAGCCTTCCCGAATGGTCAACCTTCTTCATGACGTCCCGCAGTGGTAAACTACTTCGGACGATGATGGGGTGAGCCTGAAAATATGGTCGTAGCCTTCTTCCTGCCAAGACCAAGGCATAAATAGCTTTCTGTAACAAAGGATATCTGATTTCGGTGCCATGCAGGGACTTGCTCACATAGTAGACTGGCCACTGCTTCGCCCCTTCCTCTTTCACAAGGACTGAGCTTACTGTTTTTTCTGTGACGGCGAGGTACAACACAAGAGGTTCTCCTTCGCGGGGTTGTCGTAAAGTGGGCAGGCGAGCCAGGTAGATTTTGAGTTCTTCCCAAGCTTTTTGGCAGTCCTCATTCCAAGGACGATCATTACTCTCAAGGTCGTCCTTCCTTTTTGCTGCTTTAGTGAGGACTTTGAAGAATGCTCGACACCGATCTCCATATCTGGAAATGAATCTGCTAAGGGAGGTTATCCTTCCAGCAAGTCTCTGCACATCTTTTATTGTGGCAGGAGTTCAAAATTCCAACAGTGATGGCCAAGGGCCTCATCGTTCAGAGTCATGATGACTGGAGGAGAGACTTTTGGGAGGAAGAACGCCTGGTGGATTGGATCGCCCAAAGGAGAGTGCCTGAAAGCTCAGAAACAAAGGGTTATGAGGCCCCCGGAGTGTTTTTCCGGGGGGGGAGCCTCCGACGCCCAAGTTAGTGGTGGCTGAGAGAAAGGCAGAGAAAATAGCACAAAGGGCTGAGGAGTCTCGCCTGGTAGTTTTCTCAGAGTGTGGGAGCGGTATTTTTTGCCAACAAGCCTCCTGCCAAGTATTAATTCCTGGTATTTATAGGAGTGCCTAGCCCGTTCAGATCGCGACACGTGTTCGGTCGGATGTTCCTGAATTTCTGGGCATAGGAGATAGATAGCTGGTAGCAGGTTGCCTTGAGCCATGTGCTGAGACGGGCCATGATGTGATTTTGATGGCGTCAGCGTGGCAGAGCACCTTTTGAGGCGGATTGTGGCATCTGTGAATGGATGTGTCAGAGGCTTCCTTAAATGCTTCCATAAATGCTCCTGTCGTACTCCCGAGGTCCCTGGGTGAGGTCGTCCTTTTGGTACGGACAGAGCCTCTTAGGGAAACAAGCCCTCAGTTCGGGGGTTCCCAGTTTCAGGGAGTTCCGCCTTCGGGGATATCATGTTCGACTCGCAATGTCTGGTGCCGCTTTTCCGAAGGCGATCTGTTCACAACCTTGGGGGGGCAAGTAGTGTCCTCGGGTTTTCCTGGCGTGCCGGGCTCGGAGCTCTTCGGCTATCCCCCGAGGTGCATGATCACACCTTTTCTCGGGTAGCGCTAGCTTTTTCTGGCCATTCTTGTGGCAGGGAGTTCGGCCAGATAGAGGCGATAGCGTTTGGCTATCACATGCCCCCCTTTGGAAAGCCGAAGTGAAGACTTCGGTTTTGCATCTCTTTCCGAGGTTGTTTATGGGAGTCTCTTTGGAAGCTTAACCTGTTCCAAGGATGCGCCTTTTGCTCAAACATCATGGGCTCTTCGGCCTTGGCCTGTTCTTTGGTGTCTTCGAGGCGGAGCCTGTGCCGAAGATACACCTCTTGCCCGAAGGTCATGGCTGTTCAGCCATAGCCTGTCTCTTGGCGTCCTCGATTTGGCCTGCTCTTTGTTTCTGCAGGTCTGTTTGGCCAAGCGTGTCAGTCTGAGCGGCGCGTCCCAGTTTTCCAGGGATGTCAAAGGACGTGTCCTACTTTTCAAGGGACATTTGGAGGACGTGTCCCCCATTTTTGCGCAGCGGTTGACACGTGGCGCTTTGCCATTGGAGGAGAGTCGCGTTGTTTACAGAGGGCGCGCCTTTTCAGGTGCAGAGAGCAGTTACGGCAACGGTTCGCCTCCAAAGGGTACTTATGATGATGTTTCGGTTACCCACCTCTGGCTTATAAATAGCCCACTCCATCATAAGTTCCCTTTGGTTTTTCTTCTGCTCTTCTCTCTGCTTTACCCCTGTTCTTGCCCTTTCTTGCTTTTTGTGGCGGAGGTACCTTAATCAGAGCTTTTTTCCAACCAACTTTCACAACGGCGTCCTCAGATTTTGGCAAATCTTTTGGTGGGTTGTTGTTTTCCAGAGCGTTTTGATCCCTGTGTTCTTTTGAGTTTTTCTCTGGAAAATGCCCATTCCTGAGAGCTGGCAGCCTCTTTTAGCCCATCCTTGTTGCACCACCCCTGCAAAGTTAGAGAGGTGGAAGAAAAAATTCTTTCTCCCCTCTTACGCCATTACCAGGCTGCCTCGTTCTAGCCATTATGCTTTTTCAAACCATAGTAAGGAGGTTACCGTTTTCCGAGCCCAGCTGAAGGCCGGTCTTCGGTATCCTCCCCCGAAGATGGTGTGCGAGTTCTGCAAATTTCATGGCATTGCTGTGAACCAGCTTCCCCCAAACTCGTTCTGCTATTTTAATGCCTACCTATGCATGTGTGGCGTCTTCGGGATAGAACCCCATTTCAGAATCTTTATGCAGTACTACAAGCTCTCTGTGGTCCCAAAGGGTGGCTTCTATTTCATGCTACCTCGGGGATCCGGAAGCAAGAAATTCATGTTCACCTTTGCCACTAAGGATAGCTGGCGGGGGTGGCAACAGAAGTTCTTCTTCCTGAAGATGGACGAGGCCTGGTCGTACGTTCCGACCAAATGGGCTCAGGGAACACTGGATGCGGACGTAGTTGATCCGAGGGCTTGTTTCCCGAAGAGGCTCTGTCCGTACCAAAGGACGACCTCACCCAGGGACCTCGGGAGTACGGCAGGAGCCTTTATGGAAGCATTTAAGGAAGCCTCTGACACGTCCTTTCACAGACGTCACAAGCCGCCTCAAAAGGCGCTCTGACACACGGACGCCATCAGAATCACATCATGGCCCATCTCAGCACATGGCTCAAGGCAACCTGCTACCAGCTATCTGTCTTCTACGCCCAGAAATTCAGGAACATCCGACCGAACACGTGTCGCGATCTGAACGGGCTAGGCACTCCTATAAATACCAGGAATTAATACTTGGCAGGAGGTTGGTTGGCAAAACACTGCTCCCATACTCTGAGAAAATTACCAGGCGAGACTCTTCAGCCCCTTCGTGCTATTTCCTCTGCCTTTTCTCAGCCACCACTGACTTGGGCGTCAGAGGCTCCCTCCCCGGAAAAACACTCCGGGGGCCTCCTAACCCTTTGTTTCTGGACTTTCAGGCACACTCCCTTGGGCGAACCATCCTCCAGGCGTTCTTCCTCCCAGAAGTCTCTCCACCAGTCACCATAACTATAAACGATGAGGCTCCACGCCATCACAGACGAAGGTACCGAAGTCCGAAAATGTGCCCCCCACCTCCGGTAGGGGTAATACAAACAATCACCACAGGGCTCCCATCCTCGGAAAGAAATCAGAAGGTCAGAGAGATCGCGGTCATGGAATATCAGAATCCAACAAAGAAACTGGCCCGCAAGGATGGATCCACCGTCATCTTTCCCCATGACGATCCGCTGTTGATCATGGCAAGAATAGGGAATTGGGACGTCAAAAGAGTGCTACTTGATGATGGATCAAACGCTGACGTCCTATTTTCTCATTTACTGCCAAACTTAGGCATCCACGGCAGCAAGCTCAAACCTGTCACCTCACCCACTTTTGGGGTTGGACCCTCTGAGCTGCCCGTCCTCGGAATGATCGATCTCCCCCTGATGTTGAAGGGAACATCAACAGATGTGATAGCCAAAGGGTATCGCCTCAATCTGGCCGAACACCCTGCCACAACAATGGCCAGAAGAACTGGCGCTTCCCGGGAACAGGGGGAGTCATGCAACTCGGGAGATAGCCAGAGAGCTCCGAGCCTCGGCACGCCAGTAAAACTTGAGGACTCTATTCGCCCCCCAAGGTTGTGAACAGCGCGCCTCCAGAAAAATGGCACCAGACATTGCTGCCCGAACATGATATCCCCGAAGGCGGAACCCCCTGGAACTGGGAACCCCCGAACTGAGGGTATGCTTCCCGAAGAGGCTCTGTCCGAACTAGAGGACGACCTCGCCCAGGGACCTCGGGAGTACGGTAGGAGCATTTATGGAAGCATTTAAGGAAGCCTCTGACACGTCCCACCACAGACGTAAAAAGCCGCCCTGACGTGCAGACGCCATCAGAATCACATCATGGCCCGTCTCAGCACAAGGCTCGAGGCGAGCTGGTTACCAACTATCTGTCCCCTACGCCCAGAAGTTCAGGAGCATCCGACCGCACACGTGTCATGATCTGAATGGGCTAGGTATTCCTATATATACAGGAAATAAATACTTGACAGGAGGTTGGTAGGCCGGAGATACAGCTCCCACACTCTGAGAAATTACCAGGCGAGACTGATGGCCTAAGGCCTCATCGTTGTGAGTCATGATGACTGTTGAGGAGACTTCTAGGAGGAAGAACGCCTGGAAGGTGGATCGCCCCAAGGAGAGTACCTGAAAAGCTGGTAAACAGGGTTAGGAGGCCCCCGGAGTGTTTTTCCGGGGGGGGGAGCCTCCGACGCCAAGTCAGTGGTGGCCGGAAGAAGGAGAAAGTCACTAGCTCAAAGAGAAAGGCAGAAAAGTCTCGCCTGGTATTTTCTCAGGGTGTGGGAGCTGTATATCCGGCCTGCCAACCTCCTGTCAAGTATTTATTTCCTGTATATATAGGAATACCTAGCCCGTTCAGATCATGACACGTGTGCGGTCGGATGCTCCTGAACGTCTGGGCGTAGGGGACAGATAGTTGGTAACTAGATGGCCTCGAGCCTTGTGCTGAGACGGGCCACGATATGATTCTGATGGCGTCTGCGCGTCAGGGTGACTTTTTACGTCTGTGGTGGGACGTGTCAGAGGCTTCCTTAAATGCTTCCTTAAATGCGCCTGCCGTACTCCCAAGGTCCCTGGGCGAGGTCGTCCTCTAGTTCGGACAGAGCCTCTTCGGGAAGCCTACCCTCAGTTCGGGGGTTCCCAGTTCCAGGGGGTTCCGCCTTCGGGGATATCATATTCGGGCAGCAATGTCTGGTGCCACTTTTCCGAAGGCGCGCTGTTCACAACCTTGGGGGGCGAATGGAGTCCTCAAGTTTTACTGGCGTGCCGAGGCTCGGAGCTCTCAGGCTATCTCCCGAGGTGCATGATTCCACCTATTCCCGGGAAGTGCCAGTTCTTCTGGCCATTGTTGTGGCAGGGTATTCGGCCAGATTGAGGCGATAGCCTTTGGCTATCACATGCCCCCCTCTGGAAAGCCGAAGTGAAGACTTCGGTTTGCATCTCTTTCCGAGGTTGCCGTTGGGAGTCTCGTTGGGAAGCATAACCTGTTCCGAGGTCGCACCTTTTGCCCGAGGGTCTGGGCTGTTCGGCCTTGGCCTATGCTTTGGTGTCTCCGAGGCAAAGCCTGTACCGAAGATACACCTCTTGCCCAAAAGTCATGGGCTGTTCAGCCATAGCCTGTCTCTTGGTGTCCTCGAGGTGGCCTGCTTTTTATTTCTGCAGGTCTGATGGCCAAGCGTGTCAGACTGAGCGGCGCGTCTCCATTTCTCAGGGATGTCAGACGACGTGTCCCAATAAGGAGGCGTGTCCCCGTTTTCCAGGCACGTTTGGGGAGGCACGTCCCCCATTTCTGCGCAGCGGTTGACACGTGGCTTCTTGCCATTGGAGGAGAGGCGCGTCATTTACAGAGGGCGCGCCTTTTCGGGTGCAGCGGGCAGTTACGGCGACGGTTCACCTCCAATGGGTACTTATGATGTTCTTTCGGTTACCCACCTTTGGCCTATAAATAGCCCATTCCATCATAAGTCCCACTTACTGTTTTTCTGCTCTCTCTCTGCTTTGCCCTCTGTTCTTGCGTTTTATCTTGCTTTCTATGGCGGAGCTTCTTTAATCAGAGCTTTTCCTACCAACTTTCACGACGGCGTCCTCAGGCAAATCTTTTGGTGGGTTTTGATTTTCAGAGTACTCTGATTCCTCTATTTTTCTGAGTTTTTCTGGAAAACTGTTGTTTTTTCCAAACTCGTCTTCTGAGTTTTTTCTGGAAACTATTTTCTTTTCCATCTCAAACTCTTTTTCATGTCTGCGATGCCTGTTCCCGAGAGCTGGAAACCTCTTCTGGCCCATCCTTGCTATACCACCCCCGAAAAACTAGAGAGGTGGAAGAAAAAATTCTTTCTTCCGTCTTACGCTGTGACCAGACTGCCTCGTTCTAGCCATTTTGCTTTTTCAAACCGTGGCGACGAGGTTACCGTCTTCCGAGCCCAACTGAAGGCCGGACTTCGGTATCCTCCCCCGAAGGTGGTTTGCGAGTTCTGCCAATTCCATGGCATTGCTGTGAACCAGCTTCCCCCGAACGCGTACTGCTATTTTAACGCCTACCTCTGCATGTGTGGCGTGTTCGGGATAGAGCCCCACTTCATCATTTTCATGCAGTACTACAAGCTCTATGTGGTCCCGAAGGGTGGCTTCTATTTCCTGCTGCCTCGGGGATCCGGGAGCAAAAAATTCACCTTCACCTTCGACACGAAGGATAGCTGGCGGGGGTGGCAGCCTAAGTTCTTTTTCCTCAAGGTGGATAAGAACTGGTCTGATGTCCCGACCAGGTGGGCTCAGGGAGTGCTGAACGTAGACGTCGTTGATCCGAGGATGCTGCTGACCCCACCGTTGGCTTCCGTGTTCGCGGATTTCGACGCCCGCATTCGGGCAGTCGCTGACTGGGCTCCCGAGGTCTCTCCTCGTGCTCTTTACCCCTTTCCTATCAACTGGAGGTTGATGACCGAAGAAGTCCTTCGGGAGCTGAAAGTGGTTAAGGAGCGCGTGACTGACCTCAATATGCCCGCTCCCGCCATTGCCGGGAAAGACTCCTGGCTGGTCAAGCTCCTTAAGGGGGAGACTTCTTTCGAAACTTTTGCCGAAAGTGAGTAATCTTCCATCCCTTTATACTTTTTCCTCGGACTTACGCTGATATTTCTTCTCTTTTTCAGAGATGGGCGATGGGGCTGCCGCTTATTACAAGGCCCTCTTTTCTGGCCAAGTGGAGAAGGGGGAACAGACAAAGAAGGCGGCTTCCCGAAGAAGGAAGACGACAAGGGCGGGACCCTCGGCGAAGCGGGCTAGGAAGGCTCTCCAGCCTTCTCAGCCAGAGCTTTTGGAAGAAGAAGCTGGCGAAGACGCTGGTCTTGTTGAAATTCCACCGGCCGAGGTCCCCGCTACTTCCGCCGAGGTGCCTCCTCTCGACCTCAAGGCCCCCAGAAACACTGTAGTGGTAGAAGTACCCACCGCCGAGGAGCGGTACCGGCAGAAGGGTAAGGGTCTTTCTTCCGAGGGGCCCGAGGATCCCGAGGACACTGTCTCCGAGGTTCATCCAGGTATGCCTTTAGGCGAAGTTCAGCTCCTTTTCCTTTCGCGAATTTTTCTTCTGCTCCTAACTTCCTTCCTACTTTCAGAGGAGCCCCTTGCTGCTGGCTGGAGGGCCATTCATGAGAGGAAACGAGCCCTCCGCGATGCCATAATCCCTGAGGGGAAGATCCCCTTGGAGCCCTTTCGGACAATCACGGAGGATATGAATTTGCTCTCCGACGATTGTCCAAAAATGACAAAGGAGATTTGGAACGGGATCACCACTGACGCCTCATTCCGGGCCATTGCGGCGGCTCACCCGGGGGATAATACCCTCGCCGCAACAGTCACCGAGCATGCTGCTCAGGTACAGTCTTTACACTTTTTTCCTCAATTTTCTAAGTGTTTAGACTTGTACTAACCTGGACTTTTGCCTTGCCGTAGCTGCTGGAGTACGCTGGTTATCTCCGAGTTCGGGTGGCCAGACAGGCTGCCTCCAAGGATGCGACTTCGCGGGAACTCAGTGAAGCGAAGGCTTCGTTTGTGAAGGTGATCGCCGGCAACCAGCAGCTGACAGCGGATTGTTCTCAGCAACTTGCTGCCGTTCGGGAGGAGTTCTCGAAGAAAAGAGAAGAACTTGAAAAGGACTCCTCCCGGAAGATTGCCGACCTCGGCGACCAAGTAAAGGGGCTGCTCGCAGCCAACGAAGATCTTGTCAAGGACAAGGCTGTTTCTGACAGTCTTGCGTCGAGGTTGACGGACGAGAACAATGCTCTTCAAGCCGAGGTCGAGGCTCTGAAGAAGGAGTCCGGAGAGATGCTGGGGATAAGCGAGCTCGAAGAGGAGGTTGCTGAGCTGAGGGACGAGGTCAATGTCCTTGGCGTTCAAAAATGTACTTCTGATAACATGGCCAAGGTCGCCTTTCAGGACGGCTTCTGCCTCGCTCGGCACCAGGTGCTGCAGAGGTTCCCAGATTTGGACCTCTCTTTTCTGGAGGGCCTAAATATTCCTGAGGGACCTCGGTGGCAGTGGTCCAAGGTCGAGCATCTGAAGCTTCCTGGTCTTCGTCCGCCCGGCTCTCCCTAGTTTGTTTTAGGGTTCCTCTTATTTTTCTCCTTCGTGCTCCTTCTTTGGACACTTCTTTTGTAAGGCAGCGTTTGCTCTAAATGAACAATCTTTTCGGCTAAGTCCTTTCTTGCAAGTTTCTTTATTTCCACTGTCCCGAACACGTTTGCTCAAGAGACTTTCGGAAAACCTGTAACCAAAGAAACTTTTTACCTTCCTTTATCCCGAGTGTGCTCGCTCAAGAGACTTTCTGGAAAGTTTGCAAAAAATTTGGCTAAGTCTTTTGCATGCTTTTTGTTTCCTTTTATCCCGAACATGTTTGCTCAAGGGACTTCGGAAAACCTACGACCAAAGAAACTTTTTACCTTCCTTTGTCCCGAGTGTGCTCGCTCAAGAGACTTTCTGGAAAGTTTGCAAAAATTTGGCTAAGTCTTTTGCAGGCTTTTTGTTTCCTTTTATCCCGAACATGTTTGCTCAAGGGACTTCGGAAAAGTTTCAGCCAAATTTTTCTGTCTTCCTATTGTCCCGAGCATATTTGCTCAAGGGACTTAGGAAAATTCTCACGAGATTGCTCATTTCCCTCTTTCCCGAGCATGTACGCTCAAGGGTGTTTGGAAATTATCTCTGCTTTTGTTTTGGCGTGCACTATTACGAGATTCTTGCTTTCCCTTTTTTCCGAGCATGTACGCTCAAGGGTGTTCGGAAAATTTTCTCTGCACTGATTATGCCGAGTACCTTTGCAAGATTCTTGTTTCCCATTTTTCCCGAGAATAGTGGCTCAAGGGCCTTCGGGAAGTCACATCTTCTTTTTTCGTGGCGAGCACCTTCGCAGAATTCTGTCTTGGACAATTTGGTATACTTAAGAATTTTTCTCAAGACCATTCTGTACTTAGAATATTTCTTGTACAATATATCTCTTCCGCCCAACCTTAGGCGTAGAATTTTTTCAAGGCGTCTGAATGCCAAGTGTTTTTCAATTCTACGCCTTCGGCATCGCCAAGCCTATACACGCCTTTCCGTACTTCGGTGAAAACCAGATAAGGTCCTTCCTAATTTGTGCGAAGTACTCCGTGAGATGGCCTTCGGGGTGCAAAGTCGGCCTTTCGGAGAACAAGGTCTCCTTTTTTGATTTCTTTTGGCCTGGCTTTTAGGTTGATAGCCGCGGCCACTCTTTGCTGGAAAGCTTTTCTTCTCAGCCCGGCTATTTCTCTGTGTTCGGTCACAAGGTCGAGGTTAGTTCTCAGACCGAGGTTATTTCCGCCTTCATCAAATACTTGCACCCGTATTGAAGGCTGAACTATCTCTATTGGGATAATGGCCTCTGTTCTGAAGACGAGTGAGAAGGGAGTTTCCCCTGTGGCTCTTCGTGGCGTCGTTCGGTAGCTCCACAATACACTTTGGAGTTCTCCTGGCCATTTCCCCTTGGCTTCCCCAAGTCTCTTTTTCAGGCCATCTTTTATGGTCCTGTTTGATACTTCCACCTGCCCATTGCTTTGGGGGTGAGCTACTGGGGCGAAGTGCATCTTTATTCCGAGGTCGCTGATGAATTCCTGGAATCCTTTGTCTATGAACTGGGATCCATTATCAGCTACTAGTACCCTCGGTATGCCAAATCTGCATATGATGTTTTTCCATACGAACTTCTGCACTTCTTTTGCCGAGATAGTTGCTAGTGGTTCTGCCTCTACCCACTTTGAGAAATAGTCCACTGCTACCACGCAGAATTTCACGCCTCCCGGTGCTGTGGGGAGTGGCCCAATGAGGTCTATACCCCAGACTGCGAAGGGCCAAGGATAGTCTGCCGACGTTACCATTTCCGAGGGTATCCTCTGGATTTTTGCATGTCTCTGGCAACTACCGCACTTCTGGACGAACTGCCTTGCGTCCTTTCTCAGGGTAGGCCAGAAGTATCCTTGGCGGAGTATCACTGCTGCAAGGGCATCAATTCCAATGTGCGAGCCGCACATGCCTTCATGAACTTCTTCGAGAACCATCTCAGTATCCTCTTCGCCCACACATCTCTGCAGCGGATTTGCATATCCTTGCCGATATAACTCTTCACCAATCAGGAAGAATCTTCCGGCACGTCTTCGCAGTCTTGCAGCATTGCCAGCGTCTTCGGGAAGCTCATTCTCTGTGAGGTATTTCTTTATAGGGTCCTTCCACCCTGTTCCCGAGGACGTTACGCTTAGCACGGAGATGCTTGGATGGTCTAGCACCTCGGTGTATGTTTTGGACTTCGCTAAGCAATCTGCCTCAGTGTTATTCCGCCGGGGTACATTTTTGATCCGCACGGCGTCAAATTCTTGGATGAGTTTTGTTACCAGCTCGTGGTATTTTGCCAAGATTGGGTCCTTCGCCGCATAATCTCCTGCCGTCTGCCGAACTACCAGCTGGGAATCGCTGTGAGCCCTTAAGTTTCTCACGCCAATCTTTCTGGCCAAGCGTAATCCCGCTATGAGGGCTTCATACTCAGCCACATTATTGGTGACGTTGAAGCTGAACTTGATAGCCTTCATCACCTCTAGGCCTTCGGGTCCTCTGATAACTATTCCTGCTCCCTGGTGTACGGACCCCGAGGCTCCGTCAACATGCAAGGTCCATTCTGGCTCACCTTCTTTCGGATCTGAGTGGTTCTCCTCAGTGGTGGGTATTTCGGCGATAAAATCTGCCAATGCTTGGGCTTTTATGGCCTTCCGAGGCTCATACGTGATTTCGTGTTCGCCAAGCTCTATGCACCACTTGGAGAGCCTTCCCGAATGATCAACTCTTTTCATAACATCCCGTAGTGGTAGACTACTTCGGACGATGATGGGGTGAGCCTGGAAATATGGTCGCAGTCTTCTTCCTGCAAGCACCAAGGCGTATATAGCTTTTTGAAGCAAAGGGTACCTGACTTCGGCGCCATGCAGGGACTTGCTGACGTAGTAGACCGGCCATTGTTTCGGCCCTTCTTCTTTTATCAGGACCGAGCTCACGGCCTTTTCTGTGACGGTGAGGTACAGTACGAGGGGTTCTCCCTCCCGAGGTTGTCGCAGAGTCGGCAGGCTGGCCAGGTAGACTTTGAGTTCTTCCCAGGCCTTTTGGCAATCTTCATCCCAGGGATGATTGTTTCTTCCGAGGTCGCCTTCCATCTTTGCTGCCTTTGTGAGGACTTTGAAGAAAGGTCTACACCTATCTCCGTACCTGGAAATAAACCTGCTCAGAGAGGTTATTCTTCCGGTTAGTCTCTGCACGTCTTTGACTGTGGCAGGAGTTCAAAACTCAAGCAGAGCCTTAATCTTCTCAGGATTGGCGTCGATGCCTCTTTCGGATACCATGTACCCAAGGAATTTTCCCGACGTCACCCCGAAGATACACTTCTCGGGGTTAAGGCGAATCCCGAAGGCTCTGAGCTTTTGGAAGGTTTCCTCCAAATCTGCAACGTGGTAGCCGGGCAGCTTGCTTTTTGCTATCATATCATCAACATATACTTCCATGTTTCTCCCCATTTGGTCCTTAAAGACCTTGTTCATCAGTCTCTGGTAGGTGGCTCCTGCATTTTTCAGCCCGAAGGGCATTCTGATATAGCAGTACGTTCCTCCCTCGGTGATGAAGGCAGTTTTCTCTTCATCTTCGGGGTCCATCCTTATCTGATGGTAGCCGCTGAAGGCATCTAGGAAGCTCAGGAGCCCGTATTCGGCCGTTGAATCTACCAGTTGATCTATTGGCGGGAGGGGAAATGAGTCTTTCGGGCAAGCATCGTTCAAGTTTCTGAAATCAATGCACATCCGGAGTTTGCTGCTACCTTCTTTTGTGGCAATGACCACGTTGCTTAACCATTCGGGGTATTTGACCTCCCTGATAACTTCAGCATCCAATAGGCGCTGGACTTCGGTTCTCACGAAGTTGCTTTTGTGGGCTGAGATGCTTCATTTCTTTTGCCTGATAGGTTTTGCTTCCGGGCTTACTTGGAGGCTGTGCTGTATTATGCCATGGTTCACTCCTGGCATGTCTTTCGGCGAGTAGGCAAACAGATCTTTATTTTTCAGTAGAAAGGATACAAGAATTTCCTTATCACCTTTGGCCAAGCTCTTCCCTATTCGGGTAGATTGTCCTGGGACAAGATCTACTGCTTCCATTTCTGCTTCTGCGGGATCTCTTTCTTTGCCTTTCTCCTGCGCCTTTGCCTCCACTATTTGTGTAGAGTTGTCTGCCGGAGCCTTTCGTGCTTTTACAAACACCTTTCTTACCTCGGCTTGGTCGATAAAGACCTCTGCATCTCCATCCTTGGTGGCGAATGTGACAGTCAAGTACTTCACATCGGGGCGAATGTGCAGGTTCCCCTGAGTCTTCCTTCCAAGGATGGCGTTGTACGAAGACGGGACCTCCATGACGATGAATCTTGCCATTGTGGACGCATACAACTCAGCCGCTCCGTTTACCGAAGTGCCTTTTATCATTAAAGGGAGGTCGATCCATCCGAGGACGGGTAGTTCTGATGGTCCAACGCCGAAGGTGGGCGTGGTGACAGGTTTAAGTTCGCTGCTGGAGATGCCCAAGTTCGGCAGTAAGTGCGAGAACAGGACGTCAGTATTTGAGCCATCATCGAGCAACACTCTTTTGATGTCCCAGTTCCCTATTCTCGCCATTATCAGCAGCGGGTCGTCGTGGGGGAAGACGACGGTGGAGCCATCTTTGCGAGCCAATTTCTTTGATGGACTTTGATACTCCATAACCGCAATTTCTCTGGCCTTCCGCTTTCTTTCCGAGGATGGGAGCCCCGTGGTAATGGTTTGGATGACCCCTACTGGAGGTGGAAGGCGCCTTTTTGGACTTCTGTTTCTCCGCCTGTCTGAGTCATAGTCCTCGTTTTCGGCCCTCTCTTCCTCCTCTTTTCTGCCTTTTGGGGAGGGCATCCGCAGGTATTTGCGAAGCTGGCCCTGTTTGATCAGCGACTCTATGTACTTCTTCAGCTGGAAGCAGTCTTCGGTGTCATGACCGTGGTCGCGATGAAACTGGCAGAACTTCTTGGCATTCTTCTTATTATCGGCGGCCATGGCCTTTGGCCGCCGAATCTGCGTCCCTTGCCTTTCCAGTGCCATGAGAATGTTGGTCCGTGTCGTGCTCAAGGGTGTGAAACTTTGAGGTTTCTTTCCTCGCATTCGCCGTGGTCGACCTGTGTGTTCAGAAAGATGCCGAGCTTGCTGGCTGGACCCTTCGGCGCGGTGGTGATCAGACTTTGGCCCCGCCATCCTCAATTCCTCGGCTGTCATGTGCTGCTCTGCCCTTCGGTAAAATTCTCCGAGGGTCTCCGGGGGGTCCTTTGAGAACTCGTAGAACAGCTGTGAGTCACGCCGAAGGCCCCGTGTCATAGCGAGGATGCGGATTTCGGGCCGGAAGTCCGGGACGCTGAGTGCTTCCCTGTTGAATCGTTCGACATAGTCTCGGATCGTCTCTCCGTTTCTCTGCTCTATGTCGAACATCTGCACAGGCATTTTGGCCGTCGGCCTGCTCCCAATAAACTGCTGGGTAAAGGCTGTGGACAACTCCTGAAACTCAGTGATAGTCCCTGGGGGCAAAGAATTGTACCATGCTGTTGCTGGGCCCGTGAGGGTGACTTCAAAGCATTTGCACATGGTAGCGTCATCAGCTCCGTGCATTATCATGCTCCGCCTGTACTTCGTCAGATGGGCCTGTGGATCAGTCCGGCCATCATAGATCTCCAGCCTAGGCACTCTGAAGTCGCCTGGCATAGCTGCCTCAACGACGGTGCGAATAAACGGGGAGCCATCTTCGCATAATGCCCCCGACAGCCTGTCCCAAACGGGTTTTCTGGTCACTTGCTTCTCCACTCTGTCCAGCCGTGCCAATATCTTTTCCATAAGCGCAGTGGCGCTAAGACCATTTTCACGGGAGGGAGATCGACGGCGCCTTTTCGGGGAGCGAGTTCGGCGCGGAGGGGTCAGGGACCTCGCCTCGGGCGACGAACTGCTTCGCTGTGAGACTCTCGGTCGCTTGGACCCAGTTTGTCCCACAGGCCGTTTCCCGAGGGCTATATCTTCTGTGGATGATTCTCCGCGAGGCTCTCCACTTCCTGAACTGCGGTGTGTAGACTTGGGGCTTCTCTCCCGAGGGCGTGCTGATGAGGAGGGTTTCTGGGCCCGTGACTGCTGTGGCCATCTTCGGTCGATCTGCTGAGTCATTTCAGCAACGACCGAGCGCTGAAAGTCCCTCAAGAAGCTCATGGTGATTACCAGAGGGTGGTCCTCCTCGGGCGTAGAAGTCTCTGGGAGTGTCTGCTCAGCAGCCGGTTGTATCTCAGGTGCGGACGAGGACCTTGGGAGTCCCTTGTCCTTAGAATGCCGAGTCTCAACGACGGCAATCTGCGAGCGGGTTCCCACAGACGGCGCCAAATGATGGCCTAAGGCCTCATCGTTGTGAGTCATGATGACTGTTGAGGAGACTTCTAGGAGGAAGAATGCCTGGAAGGTGGATCGCCCCAAGGAGAGTACCTGAAAAGCTGGTAAACAGGGTTAGGAGGCCCCCGGAGTGTTTTTCCGGGGGGGGGAGCCTCCGACGCCCAAGTCAGTGGTGGCCGGAAGAAGGAGAAAGTCACTAGCTCAAAGAGAAAGGCAGAAAAGTCTCGCCTGGTATTTTCTCAGGGTGTGGGAGCTGTATATCCGGCCTGCCAACCTCCTGTCAAGTATTTATTTCCTGTATATATAGGAATACCTAGCCCGTTCAGATCATGACACGTGTGCGGTCGGATGCTCCTGAACGTCTGGGCGTAGGGGACAGATAGTTGGTAACTAGATGGCCTCGAGCCTTGTGCTGAGACGGGCCATGATATGATTCTGATGGCGTCTGCGCGTCAGGGCGACTTTTTACGTCTGTGGTGGGACGTGTCAGAGGCTTCCTTAAATGCTTCCTTAAATGCGCCTGCCGTACTCCCGAGGTCCCTGGGCGAGGTCGTCCTCTAGTTCGGACAGAGCCTCTTCGGGAAGCCTACCCTCAGTTCGGGGGTTCCCAGTTCCAGGGGGTTCCGCCTTCGGGGATATCATATTCGGGCAGCAATGTCTGGTGCCACTTTTCCGAAGGCGCGCTGTTCACAACCTTGGGGGGCGAATGGAGTCCTCAAGTTTTACTGGCGTGCCGAGGCTCGGAGCTCTCAGGCTATCTCCCGAGGTGCATGATTCCACCTATTCCCGGGAAGCGCCAGTTCTTCTGGCCATTGTTGTGGCAGGGTATTCGGCCAGATTGAGGCGATAGCCTTTGGCTATCAGAGACTTTTCTGCCTTTCTCTTTGAGCTAGTGACTTTCTCCTTTTTTCCGGCCACCACTGACTTGGGCGTCGGAGGCTCCCCCCCCGGAAAAACACTCCGGGGGCCTCCTAACCCTGTTTACCAGCTTTTCAGGTACTCTCCTTGGGGCGATCCACCTTCCAGGCGTTCTTCCTCCTAGAAGTCTCCTCAACAGTCATCATGACTCACAACGATGAGGCCCTAGGCCATCATTTGGCGCCGTCTGTGGGAACCCGCTCGCAAATCGCCGTCGTTGAGACTCGGCGTTCTAAGGACAAGGGACTCCCAAGATCCTCGTCCGCGCCTGAGATACAACCGGCCGCTGAGCAGACACTCCCAGAGACTTCTACGCCCGAGGAAGACCGCCCTCTGGTAATCACCATGAGGTTCTCGAGGGACTTTCAGCGCTCTGTCGTTGCTGAAATGACTCAGCAGATTGACCGAAGATGGCCACAGCAGTCACAGGCCCAGAAACCCTCCTCATCAGCACGCCCTCGGGAGAGAAGCCCCAAGTCTACACACCGCAGTTCAGGAAGTGGAGAGCCTCGCGGAGATTCATCCACAGAAGATATAGCCCTCGGGAAATGGCCTGTGGGACAAACCGGGTCCAAGCGACCGAGAGTCTCATAGCGAAGCAGTTCGTCGCCCGAGGCGAGGTCCCTGACCCCTCCGCACCGAACTCGCTCCCTGAAGAGGCGCCGTCGATCTCTCTCCCGCGAAAATGGTCCTAGCGCCACTGCGCTTATGGAAAGGATATTGGCACGGCTGGACAGAGTGGAGAAGCAAGTGGCCAGAAAACCCGTTTGGGACAGGCTGTCGGGGGCATTATGCGAAGATGACTCCCCGTTTATTCACGCCGTCGTTGCGGCAGCTATGCCAGGCGACTTCAGAGTGCCTAGGCTGGAGATCTATGATGGCTGGACTGATCCACAGGCCCATCTGACGAAGTACAGACGGAGCATGATAATGCACGGAGCTGATGACGCTACCATGTGCAAATGCTTCGAAGTCACCCTCACGGGCCCAGCAACAGCATGGTACAATTCCTTGCCCCCGGGGACTATCACTGAGTTCCAGGAGTTGTCCACAGCCTTCACCCAGCAGTTCATTGGGAGCAGGCCGACGGCCAAAATGCCTGTGCAGATGTTCGACATAGAGCAGAGAAACGGAGAGACAATCTGAGACTATGTCGAACGATTCAACAGGGAAGCACTCAGCGTCCCGGACTTCCGGCCCGAAATCCGCATCCTCGCTATGACACGGGGCCTTCGGCGTGACTCACAGCTGTCTACGAGTTCTCAAAGGACCCCCCGGAGACCCTCGGAGAATTTTACCGAAGGGCAAAGCAGCACATGACAGCCGAGGAATTGAGGATGGCGGGGCCGAAGTCTGATCATCACCGCGCCGAAGGGTCCAGTCAGCAAGCTCGACATCTTTCTGAACACACAGGCCGACCACGACGAATGCGAGGAAGGAAACCTCAAAGTTTCACGCCCTTGAGCACGACACGGACCAACATTCTCATGGCGCTGGAAAGGCAAGGGACGCAGATTCAGCGGCCAAAGGCCATGGCCGCCGATAATAAGAAGAATGCCAAGAAGTTCTGCCAGTTTCATCGTGACCACGGTCATGACACCGAAGACTGCTTCCAGCTGAAGAGTACATAGAGTCGCTGATCAAACAGGGCCAGCTTCGCAAATACCTGCGGATGCCCTCCCCAAAAGGCAGAAAAGAGGAGGAAGAGAGGGCCGAAAATGAGGACTATGACTCCGACAGGCGGAGAAACAGAAGTCCAAAAAGGCGCCTTCCACCTCCAGTAGGGGTCATCCAAACCATCACCACGGGGCTCCCATCCTCGGAAAGAAAGCGGAAGGCCAGAGAAATTGCAGTTATGGAGTATCAAAGTCCATCAAAGAAACTGGCTCGCAAAGATGGCTCCACCGTCGTCTTCCCCCACGACGACCCGCTGCTGATAATGGCGAGAATAGGGAACTGGGACGTCAAGAGAGTGTTGCTTGATGATGGCTCAAATGCTGATGTCCTATTCTCGCACTTACGGCCGAGCTTGGGCATCTCCAGCAGCGAGCTTAAACCTGTCACCACGCCCACCTTCGGCGTTGGGCCATCCGAACTACCCGTCCTCGGATGGATCGACCTCCCCTTGATGATGAAAGGCACTTCGGTAGACGGAGCAGCTGAGTTGTACGCGTCCACAATGGCAAGATTTATCGTCATGGACGTCCCGTCTTCGTACAATGCCATCGTTGGAAGGCAGACTCAGGGGAACCTGCACATTCGCCCCGATGTGAAGTACTTGACTGTCACATTCGCCACCAAGGATGGAGATGCAGAGGTCTTCATCGACCAAGCCGAGGTAAGAAAGGTGTTTGTAAAAGCATGAAAGGCTCCGGCAAACAACTCTACACAAACGGTGGAGGCAAAGGCGCAGGAGAAAGGCAAAGAAGGAGATCCCGCAGAAGCAGAAACGAAAGCAGTAGATCTTGTCCCAGGGCAATGTACCCGAATAGGGAAGAGCTTGGCCAAAGGTGATAAGGAAAATCTTGTATCCTTTCTGCTGAAAAATAAAGATCTGTTTGCCTACTCGCCGAAAGACATGCCAGGAGTAAACCCTGGCATAATACAGCACAGCCTCAAAGTAAGCCCGGAAGCAAAACCTATCAGGCAAAAGAAACGAAGCATCTCAGCCTACAAAAGCAACTTCATGAAAACCGAAGTCCAGCGCCTATTGGATGCTGAAGTTATCAGGGAGGTAAAATACCCCGAATGGTTAAGCAACGTGGTCATCGCCACAAAAGAAGGTAGCAGCAAACTCCAGATGTGCATTGATTTCAGAAACTTGAACGATGCTTGCCCGAAAGACTCATTTCCCCTCCCGCCAATAGATCAACTGGTAGATTCAACGGCCGAATATGGGCTCCTGAGCTTCCTAGATGCCTTCAGCGGCTACCATCAGATAAGGATGGACCCCGAAGATGAAGAGAAAACTGCCTTCATCACCGAGGGAGGAACGTACTGCTATGTCAGAATGCCCTTCGGGCTAAAAAATGCAGGAGCCACCTACCAGAGACTGATGAACAAGGTCTTCAAGGACCAAATGGGGAGAAACATGGAGGTATATGTTGATGATATGATAGTCAAAAGCAAGCTGCCCGGCTACCACGTTGCAGATTTGGAGGAAACCTTCCAAAAGCTCAGAGCCTTCGGGATTCGCCTTAATCCCGAGAAGTGTATCTTCGGCGTGACCTCGGGAAAATTCCTTGGGTACATGGTATCTGAAAGAGGCATCGACGCCAATCCTGAGAAGATTAAGGCTCTGCTTGATTTCCGAACTCCTGCCACAGTCAAAGACGTACAGAGACTAACCGGAAGAATAACCTCTCTGAGCAGGTTTATTTCCAGGTACGGAGATAGGTGTAGACCTTTCTTCAAAGTCCTCACAAAGGCAGCAAAGATGGAAGGCGACCTCGGAAGAAACAATCGTCCTTGGGACGAAGATTGCCAAAAAGCCTGGGAAGAACTCAAAGTCTACCTGGCCAGCCTACTGACTCTGCGACAACCTCGGGAGGGAGAACCCCTCGTACTGTACCTCGCCGTCACAGAAAAGGCCGTGAGCTCGGTCTTGGTGAAAGAAGAAGGGTCGAAACAATGGCCGGTCTACTACGTCAGCAAGTCCCTGCATGGCGCGAAGTCAGGTACCCTTTGCTTCAAAAAGCTATATACGCCTTGGTGCTTGCAGGAAGAAGACTGCGACCATATTTCCAGGCTCACCCCATCATCGTCCGAAGTATTCTACCACTACGGGATGTTATGAAGAGAGTTGATCATTCGGGAAGGCTCTCCAAGTGGTGCATAGAGCTTGGCGAACATGAAATCACGTATGAGCCTCGGAAGGCCATAAAAGCCCAAGCATTGGCAGATTTTATCACCGAAATACCCACCACTAAGGAGAACCACTCAGATCCGAAAGAAGGTGAGCCAGAATGGACCTTGCATGTTGACGGAGCCTCGGGGTCCGAACACCAGGGAGCTGGAATACTTATAAGAGGACCCGAAGGCCTAGAGGTGATGAAGGCTATCAAGTTCAGCTTCAACGTCACCAATAATGTGGCTGAGTATGAAGCCCTCATAGCGGGATTACGCTTGGCCAGAAAGATTGGCGTGAGAAACTTAAGGGCTCACAGCGATTCCCAGCTGGTAGTTCGGCAGACGGTAGGAGATTATGGGGCGAAGGACCCAATCTTGGCAAAATACCATGAGCTGGTAACAAAACTCATCCAAGAGTTTGACGCCGTGCGGATCGAAAATGTACCCCGGTGGAATAACACTGAGGCAGATTGCTTAGCGAAGTCCAAAACATACACCGAGGTGCTAGACCATCCAAGCATCTCCGTGCTAAGCGTAACGACCTCGGGAACAGGGTGGAAGGACCCCATAAAGAGATACCTCGCAGAGAATGAGCTTCCCGAAGACGCCGGCAATGCTGCAAGACTGCGAAGACGCGCCGGAAGATTCTTCCTGATTGGTGAAGAGTTATATCGGCAAGGATATGCAAATCCGCTGCAGAGATGTGTGGGCGAAGAGGATACTGAGATGGTCCTCGAAGAAGTTCACGAAGGCATGTGCGGCTCGCACATTGGAACTGATGCCCTTGCAGCAGTGATACTCCGCCAAGGATACTTCTGGCCTGATGGCCCAGGGCCTCATCGTTGTGAGTCATGATGACTGTTGAGGAGACTTCTAGGAGGAAGAACGCCTGGAAGGTGGATCGCCTCTAGGAGAGTACCTGGAAAACTGGGAAACAGGGTTAGGAGGCCCCCGGAGTGTTTTTCCGGGGGGGGAGCCTCCGACGCCCAAGTCAGTGGTGGCCGGAAGAAGGAGAAAGTCACTAGCTCAAAGAGAAAGGCAGAAAAGTCTCGCCTGGTCTTTTCTCAGAGTATGGGAGCTGTATCTCCGGCCTGCCAACCTCCTGTCAAGTATTTATTTCCTGTATATATAGGAATACCTAGCCCGTTCAGATCATGACACGTGTGCGGTCGGATGCTCCTGAACGTCTGGGCGTAGGGGACAGATAGTTGGTAACTAGATGGCCTCGAGCCTTGTGCTGAGACGGGCCATGATATGATTCTGATGGCGTCTGCGCGTCAGGGCGACTTTTTACGTCTGTGGTGGGACGTGTCAGAGGCTTCCTTAAATGCTTCCTTAAATGCGCCTGCCGTACTCCCGGGGTCCCTGGGCGAGGTCGTCCTCTAGTTCGGACAGAGCCTCTTCGGGAAGCCTACCCTCAGTTCGGGGGTTCCCAGTTCCAGGGGGTTCCGCCTTCGGGGATATCATATTCGGGCAGCAATGTCTGGTGCCACTTTTCCGAAGGCGCGTTGTTCACAACCTTGGGGGGCGAATGGAGTCCTCAAGTTTTACTGGCGTGCCGAGGCTCGGAGCTCTCAGGCTATCTCCCGAGGTGCATGATTCCACCTATTCCCGAGAAGCGCCAGTTCTTCTGGCCGTTGTTGTGGCAGGGTATTCGGCCAGATTGAGGCGACAGCCTTTGGCTATCACATGCCCCCCTCTGGAAAGCCGAAGTGAAGACTTCGGTTTGCATCTCTTTCCGAGGTTGCCGTTGGGAGTCTTGTTGGGAAGCATAACCTGTTCCGAGGTCGCACCTTTTGCCCGAGGGTCTGGGCTGTTCGGCCTTGGCCTTTTCTTTGGTGTCTCCGAGGCAAAGCCTGTACCGAAGATACACCTCTTGCCCAAAAGTCATGGGCTGTTCAGCCATAGCCTGTCTCTTGGTGTCCTCGAGGTGCCCTGCTTTTTTATTTCTGCAGGTCTGATGGCCAAGCGTGTCAGACTGAGCGGCGCGTCTCCATTTCTCAGGGATGTCAAACGACGTGTCCCAATCAGGAGGCGTGTCCCGGTTTTCCAGGCACGTTTGGGGAGGCACGTCCCCCATTTCTGCGCAGCGGTTGACACGTGGCTTCTTGCCATTGGAGGAGAGGCGCGTCATTTACAGAGGGCGCGCCTTTTCGGGTGCAGCGGGCAGTTACGGCGACGGTTCGCCTCCAATGGGTACTTATGATGTTTTTTCGGTTACCCACCTTTGGCCTATAAATAGCCCATTATATCATAAGTCCCACTTACTGTTTTTCTGCTCTTTTTCTGCTCTGCCCTCTGTTCTTGCGTTTTATCTTGCTTTCTGTGGCGGAGCTTCTTTAATCAGAGCTTTTTCCAACCAACTTTCACGACGGCGTCCTCCGGCAAATCTTTTGGTGGGTTTTGATTTCCAGAGTACTTGATTCCTCTGTTTTTCTGAGTTTTTCTGGAAAACTGCTGTTTTTTCCAAACTCGTCTTCTGAGTTTTTTCTGGAAACTATTTTCTTTTCCATCTCAAACTCTTTTTCATGTCTGCGATGCCTGTTCCCGAGAGCTGGAAACCTCTTCTGACCCATCCTTGCTGTACCACCCCCGAAAAACTAGAGAGGTGGAAGAAAAAATTCTTTCTTCCGTCTTACGCTGTGACCAGACTGCCTCGTTCTAGCCATTTTGCTTTTTCAAACCGTGGCGACGAGGTTACCGTCTTCCGAGCCCAACTGAAGGCCGGTCTTCGGTATCCTCCCCCGAAGGTGGTTTGCGAGTTCTGCCAATTCCATGGCATTGCTGTGAACCAGCTTCCCCCGAACGCGTACTGCTACTTTAACGCCTACCTCTGCATGTGTGGCGTGTTCGGGATAGAGCCCCACTTCATCATTTTCATGCAGTACTACAAGCTCTATGTGGTCCCGAAGGGTGGCTTCTATTTCCTGCTACCTCGGGGATCCGGGAGCAAAAAATTCACCTTCACCTTCGACACGAAGGACAGCTGGCGGGGGTGGCAGCCTAAGTTCTTTTTCCTCAAGGTGGATAAGAACTGGTCTGATGTCCCGACCAGGTGGGCTCAGGGAGTGCTGAACGCAGATGTCGTCGATCCGAGGATGCTGCTGACCCCACCGTTGGCTTCCGTGTTCGCGGATTTCGACGCCCGCATTCGGGCAGTCGCTGACTGGGCTCCCGAGGTCTCTCCTCGTGCTCTTTACCCCTTTCCTATCAACTGGAGGTTGATGACCGAAGAAGTCCTTCGGGAGCTGAAAGTGGTTAAGGAGCACGTGACTGACCTCAATATGCCCGCTCCCGCCATCGCCGGGAAAGACTCCTGGCTGGTCAAGCTCCTTAAGGGGGAGACTTCTTTCGAAACTTTTGCCGAAAGTGAGTAATCTTCCATCCCTTTATACTTTTTCCTCGGACTTACGCTGATATTTCTTCTCTTTTTCAGAGATGGGCGATGGGGCTGCCGCTTATTACAAGGCCCTCTTTTCTGGCCAGGTGGAGAAGGGGGAGCAGACAAAGAAGGCGGCTTCCCGAAGAAGGAAGACGACAGGGGCGGGACCCTCGGCGAAGCGAGTTAGGAAAACTCTCCAGTCTCCTCAGCCAGAGCTTTTGGAAGAAGAAGCTGGCGAAGACGCTGGTCTTGTTGAAATTCCACCGTCCGAGGTCCCCGCTACTTCCGCCGAGGTGCCTCTTCCCGACCTCGAGGCCCCCAGAAACACTGTAGTGGTAGAAGTACCCACCGCCGAGGAGCGGTACCGACAGAAGGGTAAGGGTCTTTCTTCCGAGGGGCCCGAGGATTCCGAGGACACTGTCTCCGAGGTTCCTCCAGGTATGTCTTTAGCCGAAGTTCAGCTCCTTTTCCTTTTCGCGAATTTTTCTTTTGCTCCTAACTTCCTTCTCACTTTCAGGGGAGCCTCTTACTGTTGGCTGGAGGGCCATTCATGAGAGGAAACGGGCCCTGCGTGATGCCACAATCCCTGAGGGGAAGATCCCCTTGGAGCCCTTTTGGACAATTACGGAGGATATGAATCTGTTCTCCGACGATTGTCCGAAGATGACCAAAGAGATTTGGAAGGGGATGACCACTGATGCCTCCTTCCGGGCCATTGCGGCGGCTCACCCGGGGGATAATACCCTCGCCGCAAAAGTCACCGAGCATGCTGCTCAGGTATAGTCTTTACACTTTTTTCCTCAATTTTCTAAGTGTTTAGACTTGTACTAACCTGGACTTTTGCCTTGCCGTAGCTGCTGGAGTACGCTGGTTATCTCCGAGTTCGGGTGGCCAGACAGGCTGCCTCCAAGGATGCGACTTCGCGGGAACTCACTGAAGCGAAGGCTTCGCTTGCGAAGGTGATCGCCAGCAACCAGCAGCTGACAGCGGATTGTTCTCAGCAACTTGCTGCCGTTCGGGAGGAGTTCTCGAAGAAAAGAGAAGAACTTGAAAAGGACTCCTCCCGGAAGATTTCCGACCTCGGCGACCAAGTAAAGGAGCTGCTTGCCGCCAATGAAGATCTTGTCAAGGACAAGGCTGTTTCCGACAGTCTTGCGTCGAGTTTGACGGACGAGAACACTGCTCTTCAAGCCGAGGTCGAGGCTCTGAAGAAGGAGTCCGGAGAGATGCTGGGGATAAGCGAGCTCGAGGAGGAGGTTGCTGAGCTGAGGGACGAGGTCAATGTCCTTGGCATTCAAAAACGTACTTCTGACGACATGGCCAAGGTCGCCTTTCAGGACGGCTTCTGCCTCGCTCGGCACCAGGTGCTGCAGAGGTTCCCAGATTTGGACCTCTCTTTTCTGGAGGGCCTAAATATTCCTGAGGGACCTCGGTGGCAGTGGTCCAGGGTCGAGCATCTGAAGCTTCCTGGTCTTCGTCCACCCGGCTCTCCCTAGTTTGCTTTAGGGCTCCTCTTATTTTTCTCCTTCGTGCTCCTTCTTTGGACACTTCTTTTGTAAGGCAGCGTTTGCTCTAAATGAACAATCTTTTCGGCTAAGTCCTTTCTTGCAAGTTTCTTCATTTCCACTGTCCCGAACACGTTCGCTTCAAGAGACTTTCGGAAAACCTGCAACCAAAGAAACTTTTTACCTTCCTTTGTCCCGAGCGTGCTCGCTCAAGAGACTTTCTGGAAAATTTGCAAAAATTTGGCTAAGTCTTTTGCAGGCTTTTTGTTTCCTTTTATCCCGAACATGTTCGCTCAAGGGCCTTCGGAAAATTTTTAGCCAAATTTTTCTGTCTTCCTATTGTCCCGAGCATATTTGCTCAAGGGACTTAGGAAAATCTTCACGAGATTGCTCATTCCCTTTTTCCCGAGCACGTTCGCTCAAGGGTGTTCGGAAATTACCTCTGCTTTTGTTTTGGCGTGTATTTTTGCGAGATTCTTGCTTTCCCTTTCTCCCGAGCATGTTCGCTCAAGGGTGTTCGGAAAATTTTCTCTGCACTGATTATGCTGAGTACCTTTGCAAGATTCTTGTTTCCCATTTTTCCCGAGCATAGTGGCTCAAGGGGCTTCGGGAAGTCACAACCGCTTTTTTCGTGGCGAGCACCTTCGCGGAAATCTGTCTTGGACAATTTTGGTATACTTGAAAATTTTTCTCAAGACCATTCTTCCCTAGACCATTCTGTACTTAGAATATTTCTTGTACAACATACTTCTTCCGCTCAACCTTAGGCGTAGAATTTTTTCAAGGCATCTGAATGCCAAGTGTTTTTCAATTCTACGCCTTCGGCGTCGCCAAGCTTGTACACGCCTTTTCGTACTTCGGCGAGAACCAGATAAGGTCCTTCCCAATTTGCGCGAAGTACTCCGTGAGCTGGCCTTCGGGGTGCGAAGTCGGCCTTTCGGAGAACGAGGTCTCCTTTTTTGATTTCTTTTGGCCTAGCTTTTAAGTTGATAGCCGCGGCCACTCTTTGCTGGAAAGCTTTTCTTCTCAGCTCGGCTATTTCTCTGTGTTCGGCCACAAGGTCGAGCTTAGTTCTCAGACCGAGGTCGTTTCCGCCTTCATCAAATACTTGCACCCGTATTGAAGGCTGAACTATCTCTATTGGGATAATGGCCTCTGTTCCGAAGACGAGTGAGAAGGGAGTTTCCCCTGTGGCTCTTCGTGGCGTCGTTCGGTAGCTCCACAATACACTTTGGAGTTCTCCTGGCCATTTCCCCTTGGCTTCCCCAAGTCTCTTTTTCAGGCCATCTTTTATGGTCCTGTTTGATACTTCCACCTGCCCATTGCTTTGGGGGTGAGCTACTGGGGTGAAGTGCATCTTTATCCCGAGGTCGCTGATGAATTCCTGGAATCCTTTGTCTATGAATTGGGATCCATTATCAGCTACTAGTACCCTCGGTATGCCAAATCTGCATACGATGTTCTTCCATACGAACTTCTGCACTTCTTTTGCCGAGATAGTTGCTAGTGGTTCTGCCTCTACCCACTTTGAGAAATAGTCCACTGCTACCACGCAGAATTTCACGCCTCCGGGCGCTGTGGGGAGTGGCCCAATGAGGTCTATGCCCCAGACTGCGAAGGGCCAAGGATAGTCTGCCGACGTTACCATTTCCGAGGGTATCCTCTGGATTTTTGCATGTCTCTGGCAACTACCGCACTTCTGGACGAACTGTCTTGCGTCCTTTCTCAGGGTAGGCCAGAAGTATCCTTGGCGGAGTATCACTGCTGCAAGGGCATCAGTTCCAACGTGCGAGCCGCACATGCCTTCGTGGACTTCTTCGAGGACCATCTCAGTATCCTCTTCGCCCACACATCTCTGCAGCGGATTTGCATATCCTTGCCGATATAACTCTTCACCAATCAGGAAGAATCTTCCGGCACGTCTTCGCAGTCTTGCAGCATTGCCGGCGTCTTCGGGAAGCTCATTCTCTGCGAGGTATCTCTTTATGGGGTCCTTCCACCCCATTCCCGAGGTCGTTACGCTTAGCACGGAGATGCTTGGATGGTCTAGCACCTCGGTGTATGTTTTGGACTTTGCTAAGCAATATGCCTCAGTGTTATTCCGCCGGGGTACATTTTCGATCCGTACGGCGTCAAACTCTTGGATGAGATTTCTTACCAGCTCATGGTATTTTGCCAAGATGGGGTCCTTCGCCCCATAATCTCCTGCCGTCTGCCGAACTACCAGCTGGGAATCGCTGTGAGCCCTTAAGCTTCTCACGCCAATCTTTCTGGCCAAGCGTAATCCCGCTATGAGGGCTTCATACTCAGCCACATTATTGGTGACGTTGAAGCTGAACTTGATAGCCTTCATCACCTCTAGGCCTTCGGGTCCTCTGATAACTATTCCAGCTCCCTGGTGTTCGGACCCCGAGGCTCCGTCAACATGCAAGGTCCATTCTGGCTCCCCTTCTTTCGGATCTGAGTGGTTCTCCTCAGTGGTGGGTATTTCGGCGATAAAATCTGCCAATGCTTGGGCTTTTATGGCCTTTCGAGGCTCATACGTGATTTCGTGTTCGCCAAGCTCTATGCACCACTTGGAGAGCCTTCCCGAATGATCAACTCTCTTCATGACATCCCGTAGTGGTAGACTACTTCGGACGATGATGGGGTGAGCCTGGAAATATGGTCGTAGTCTTCTTCCTGCAAGCACCAAGGCGTATATAGCTTTTTGAAGCAAAGGGTACCTGACTTCGGCGCCATGCAGGGACTTGCTGACATAGTAGACCGGCCATTGTTTCGGCCCTTCTTCTTTTATCAGGACCGAGCTCACGGCCTTTTCTGTGACGGCGAGGTATAGTACGAGGGGTTCTCCCTCCCGAGGTTGCCGCAGAGTCGGCAGGCTGGCCAGGTAGACTTTGAGTTCTTCCCAGGCCTTTTGGCAATCTCCTTCCCAGAGATGATTGTTTCTTCCGAGGTCGCCTTCCATCTTTGCCGCCTTTGTGAGGACTTTGAAGAAAGGTCGACACCTATCTCCGTACCTGGAAATAAACCTGCTCAGAGAGGTTATTCTTCCGGTTAGTCTCTGCACGTCTTTCACTGTGGCAGGAGTTCGGAACTCAAGCAGAGCCTTAATCTTCTCAGGATTGGCGTCGATGCCTCTTTCGGATACCATGTACCCAAGGAATTTTCCCGACGTCACCCCGAACATACACTTCTCGGGGTTAAGGCGAATCCCGAAGGCTCTGAGCTTTTGGAAGGTTTCCTCCAAATCTGCAACGTGGTAGCCGGGCAGCTTGCTTTTTACTATCATATCGTCGACATATACTTCCATGTTTCTCCCCATTTGGTCTTTAAAGACCTTGTTCATCAGTCTCTGGTAGGTGGCTCCTGCATTTTTCAGCCCGAAGGGCATTCTTATATAGCAGTACGTTCCTCCCTCGGTGATGAAGGCAGTTTTCTCTTCATCTTCCGGGTCCATCCTTATCTGATGGTAGCCGCTGAAGGCATCTAGGAAGCTCAGGAGCCCGTATTCGGCCGTTGAATCTACCAGTTGATCTATTGGCGGGAGGGGAAATGAGTCTTTCGGGCAAGCATCGTTCAAGTTTCTGAAATCAATGCACATCCGGAGTTTGCTGCTACCTTCTTTTGTGGCGTTGACCACGTTGCTTAACCATTCGGGGTATTTGACCTCCCTGATAACTTCAGCATCCAATAGGCGCTGGACTTCGGTTTTCACAAAGTTGCTTTTGTGGGCTGAGATGCTTCGTTTCTTTTGCCTGACAGGTTTTGCTTCCGGGCTTACTTTGAGGCTGTGCTGTATTATGCCAGGGTTCACTCCTGGCATGTCTTTCGGCGAGTAGGCAAACAGATCTTTATTTTTTAGCAGAAAGGATACAAGATTTTCCTTATCACCTTTGGCCAAGCTCTTCCCTATTCGGGTAGATTGTCCTGGGACAAGATCTATTGCTTCCGTTTCTGCTTCTGGGGGATCTCCTTCTTTGCCTTTCTCCTGCGCCTTTGCCTCCACCGTTTGTGTAGAGCTGTTTGCCGGAGCCTTTCGTGTTTTTACAAACACCTTTCTTACCTCGGCTTGGTCGATGAAGACCTCTGCATCTCCATCCTTGGTGGCGAATGTGACAGTCAAGTACTTCACATCGGGGCGAATGTGCAGGTTCCCCTGAGTCTGCCTTCCAAGGATGGCGTTGTACGAAGACGGGACATCCATGACGATGAATCTTGTCATTGTGGACGCGTACAACTCAGCTGCTCCGTCTACCGAAGTGCCTTTCATCATCAAAGGGAGATCGATCCATCCGAGGACGGGTAGTTCGGATGGCCCAACGCCGAAGGTGGGCGTGGTGACAGGTTTCAGCTCGCTGCTGGTGATGCCCAGGCTCGGCAGTAAGTGCGAGAATAGGACGTCAGCATTTGAGCCATCATCAAGCAACACTCTCTTGACGTCCCAGTTCCCTATTCTCGCCATTATCAGCAGCGGGTCGTCGTGGGGGAAGACGACAGTGGAGCCATCTTTGCGAGCCAATTTCTTTGATGGACTTTGATACTCCATAACAGCAATTTCTCTGGCCTTCCGCTTTCTTTCCGAGGATGGGAGCCCCGTGGTGATGGTTTGGATGACCACTACTGGAGGTGGAAGGCGCCTTTTTGGACTTCTGTTTCTCCGCCTATCGGAGTCATAGTCCTCGTTTTCGGCCCTCTCTTCCTCCTCTTTTCTGCCTTTAGGGGAGGGCATCCGCAGGTACTTGCGAAGATGGCCCTGTTTGATCAGCGACTCTATGTACTTCTTCAGCTGGAAGCAGTCTTCGGTGTCATGACCGTGGTCGCGATGAAACTGGCAGAACTTCTTGGCATTCTTCTTATTATCGGCGGCCATGGCCTTTGGCCGCCGAATCTGCGTCCCTTGCCTTTCCAGCGCCATGAGAATGTTGGTCCGTGTCGTGCTCAAGGGTGTGAAACTTTGAGGTTTCTTTCCTCGCATTCGCCGTGGTCGACCTGTGTGTTCAGAAAGATACCGAGCTTGCTGGCTGGACCCTTCGGCGCGGTGATGATCAGACTTCGGCCCCGCCATCCTCAATTCCTCGGCTGTCATGTGCTGATCTGCCCTTCGGTAAAATTCTCCGAGGGTCTCCGGGGGGTCCTTTGAGAACTCGTAGAACAGCTGTGAGTCACGCCGAAGGCCCCGTGTCATAGCGAGGATGCGGATTTCGGGCCGGAAGTCCGGGACGCTGAGTGCTTCCCTGTTGAATCGTTCGACATAGTCTCGGATCGTCTCTCCGTTTCTCTGCTCTATGTCGAACATCTGCACAGGCATTTTGGCCGTCGGCCTGCTCCCAATGAACTGCTGGGTAAAGGCTGTGGACAACTCCTGAAACTCAGTGATAGTCCCTGGGGGCAACGAATTGTACCATGCTGTTGCTGGGCCCGTGAGGGTGACTTCAAAGCATTTGCACATGGTAGCGTCATCAGCTCCGTGCATTATCATGCTCCGCCTGTACTTCGTCAGATGGGCCTGTGGATCAGTTCGGCCATCATAGATCTCCAGCCTAGGCACTCTGAAGTCGCCTGGCATAGCTGCCTCAACGACGGTGCGAATAAACGGGGAGCCATCTTCGCATAATGCCCCCGACAGCCTGTCCCAAACGGGTTTTCTGGTCACTTGCTTCTCCACTCTGTCCAGCCGTGCCAATATCCTTTCCATAAGCGCAGTGGCGCTAGGACCATTTTCGCGGGAGGGAGATCGACGGTGCCTTTTCGGGGAGCGAGTTCGGCGCGGAGGGGTCAGGGACCTCGCCTCGGGCGACGAACTGCTTCGCTGTGAGACTCTCGGTCGCTTGGACCCGGTTTGTCCCACAGGCCGTTTCCCGAGGGCTATATCTTCTGTGGATGATTCTCCGCGAGGCTCTCCACTTCCTGAACTGCGGTGTGTAGACTTGGGGCTTCTCTCCCGAGGGCGTGCTGATGAGGAGGGTTTCTGGGCCCGTGACTGCTGTGGCCATCTTCGGTCGATCTGCTGAGTCATTTTAGCAACGACCGAGCGCTGAAAGTCCCTCAAGAAGCTCATGGTGATTACCAGAGGGCGGTCCTCCTCGGGCGTAGAAGTCTCTGGGAGTGTCTGCTCAGCAGCCGGTTGTATCTCAGGCGCGGACGAGGACCTTGGGAGTCCCTTGTCCTTAGAACGCCGAGTCTCAACGACGGCAATCTGTGAGCGGGTTCCCACAGACGGCGCCAAATGATGGCCCAAGGCCTCATCGTTGTGAGTCATGATGACTGTTGAGGAGACTTCTAGGAGGAAGAACGCCTGGAAGGTGGATCGCCCCAAGGAGAGTACCTGAAAAGCTGGTAAACAGGGTTAGGAGGCCCCCGGAGTGTTTTTCCCGGGGGGGAGCCTCCGACGCCCAAGTCAGTGGTGGCCGGAAGAAGGAGAAAGTCACTAGCTCAAAGAGAAAGGCAGAAAACTCTCGCCTGGTATTTTCTCAGAGTGTGGGAGCTGTATATCCGGCCTGCCAACCTCCTGTCAAGTATTTATTTCCTGTATATATAGGAATACCTAGCCCGTTCAGATCATGACACGTGTGCGGTCGGATGCTCCTGAACGTCTGGGTGTAGGGGACAGATAGTTGGTAACTAGATGGCCTCGAGCCTTGTGCTGAGACGGGCCATGATATGATTCTGATGGCGTCTGCGCGTCAGGGCGACTTTTTACGTCTGTGGTGGGACGTGTCAGAGGCTTCCTTAAATGCTTCCTTAAATGCGCCTGCCGTACTCCCGAGGTCCCTGGGCGAGGTCGTCCTCTATTTCGGACAGAGCCTCTTCGGGAAGCCTACCCTCAGTTCGGGGGTTCCCAGTTCCAGGGGGTTCCGCCTTCGGGGATATCATATTCGGGCAGCAATGTCTGGTGCCACTTTTCCGAAGGCGCGCTGTTCACAACCTTGGGGGGCGAATGGAGTCCTCAAGTTTTACTGGCGTGCCGAGGCTCGGAGCTCTCAGGCTATCTCCCGAGGTGCATGATTCCACCTATTCCCGGGAAGCGCCAGTTCTTCTGGCCGTTGTTGTGGCAGGGTATTCGGCCAGATTGAGGCGACAGCCTTTGGCTATCAAGCCTCGGAAGGCCATAAAGGCCCAAGCACTAGCAGATTTTATCGCCGAAATACCCACCACTGAGGACAGCCACCAAGATCCGAATGAGGGTGAGCCAGAATGGACCTTGCATGTTGACGGAGCCTCGGGTTCCGAACACCAGGGAGCTGGAATAGTTATCAGAGGACCCGAAGGCCTGGAGGTAATGAAGTCTATCAAGTTCAGCTTCAGCGTCACAAACAATGTGGCTGAGTATGAAGCCCTCATAGCGGGATTACGCTTGGTTAGAAGGATTGGCGTGAGAAACTTAAAAGCTCACAGCGATTCCCAGCTAGTAGTTTGGCAGACGGCAGGAGATTATGGGGCGAAGGACCCAATCTTGGCAAAATACCACGAGCTGGTTGCAAAGCTCATCCAAGAGTTTGACGCCGTACGGATCGAAAATGTACCTCGGTGGAATAACACTGAGGCGGATTGATTGGCGAAGTCGAAAACATACACCGAGGTGCTAGACCATCCGAGCATCTCAGTGCTGAGCATAGCGACCTCGGGAAAAGGATGGAAAGATCCCATAAAGAGATACCTCGCAGAAAATATGCTCCCCGAAGACCCCGGCGACGCTGCGAGACTGCGAAGACGCTCAGGCCGATTCTTCCTGATTGGTGAAGAGTTATACCGGCAGGGATACGCAAACCCGCTGCAGAGATGCGTGGCGGAAGAGGATACTGAAATGATACTTGAAGAGGTCCACGAAGGCATGTGTGGCTCACATATCAGAACTAATGCCCTTGCAGCGGTGATACTTCGCCAAGGATACTTCTGGCCTACCCTGAGAAAGGACGCAAGACAGTTCGTCCGGAAATGTGGTAGCTGCCAGAGACACGCGAACATCCAGAGGGCACCCTCGGAAATGGTAAGTTCGGCTGACTATCCTTGGCCGTTCACATCTGGGGTATAGACCGTATTGGGCCACTCCCCACAGCACCCGGAGGCGTGAAATTCTGCGTTGTAGCAGTGGACTATTTCTCTAAATGGGTCGAGGCAGAACCGCTGGCAACTATCTCGGCAAAAGAAGTGCAGAAGTTCGTATGGAAGAACATTGTATGCAGATTTGGCATACCGAGGGTACTAGTAGCTGATAATGGATCCCAATTCATAGACAAAGGATTCCAGAAATTTATCAGCGACCTCGGAATAAAGAAGCACTTCGCCCCAGTAGCTCACCCCCAAAGTAATGGGCAGGTAGAAGTATCGAACAGGACCATAAAAGATGGCCTGAAAAAGAGACTGGGAGAAGCAAAAGGGAAATGGCCAGGAGAACTCCAAAGCGTATTGTGGAGCTACCGAACGACGCCCCGAACGGCCACAGGGGAAACTCCCTTTTCACTAGTCTTCGGGACAGAGGCCATTATCCCAGTCGAGATAGTCAGACCATCAATACGGGTGCAAATATTTGATGAAGGTGGAAATGACCTCGGCCTCAGAACCAAGCTCAACCTCGTCGGCGAACACAGAGAAATAGCCGAGCTGAGAAGAAAAGCTTTTCAACAAAGAGTGGCCACGGCCGTAAACTTGCGGGCCAGGCCAAAAGAAATCAAGAAGGGAGACCTCGTTCTCCGAAAGGCTGACTTTGCACCCCAAAGGCCGTCCCACGGAGTACTTCGCGCAAACTGGGAAGGACCTTATCTGGTTCTCGCCGAAGTACGAAAAGGCGTGTACAAACTTGGCAACGCCGAAGGCGTAGAATTGAAAAATACTTGGCACTCAGACGCCTTGAAAAAATTCTATGCCTAAGATGAAGCGGAGGAATTGTAAGTACAGAATGCTCTTAAGGAAAGTTCTTAAGTATCCAAAATTGTGCAAAGCAAAATTCCGTGAAGATGCTCACCGTAATAAAGCGCAGATTGACCTTCCAGAATCCCTTGAGCCATCACGCTCGGGAAAAGATGGAGAAATCTCGCAGAGGCAGTTTTCCGAAGTCCCTTGAGCCATCATGCTCGGGAAAGATGGGAAACAAGAACGTCGCAGAAGTACTCACCGAAAAAAGCACAGAGACAGTTTTCTGAAGTCCCTTGAGCCATCATGCTCGGGAAAAACAGAAAACAACGACTCTCCTCCAATGGCAAAGCGCCACATGTCAACCGCTGCGCAAAAATAGGGGACACGTCCTCCAAACATCCCTTGAAAACTGGGACACATCTTCTGACATCCCTGGAAAACTGGGACGCGCCGCTCAGACTAACACGCTTGGCCAAACAGACCTGCAGAAACAAAGAGCAGGCAAACTCGAGGACGCCAAGAGACAGGCTATGGCCGAACAGCCCATGACCTTCGGGTATGAGGTGTATCTTCGGCACAGGCTCCGCCTCGAAGACACCAAAGAACATGCCAAGGTCGAAGAGCCCATGATCTTCGGGCAAAAGGCGCATCCTCGGAATAGGTTGAGCTTCCAAAGAGACTCCTATAAACAACCTCGGAAAGAGATGCAAAACCGAAGTCTTCACTTCGACTTTCCAAAGGGGGTCATGTGATAGCCAAACTCTATCGCCTCTATCTGGCCGAACTCCCTGCCACAAGAATGGCCAGAAGAAGCTGGCGCTACCCGAGAAAAGGTGTGATCATGCACCTCGGGAGATAGCCGAAGAGCTCCGAGCCCGGCACGCCAGGAAAACCCGAGGACACTACTTGCCCCCCCAAGGTTGTGAACAGATCGCCTTCGGAAAAGCGGCACCAGACATAGCGTGCCGAACATGATATCCCCGAAGGCGGAACTCCCTGAAACTGGGAACCCCCGAACTGAGGGCTTGTTTCCCGAAGAGGCTCTGTCCGTACCAAAGGACGACCTCACCCAAGGACCTCGGGAGTACGGCAGGAGCATTTATGGAAGCATTTAAGGAAGCCTCTGACGCGTCCTTTCACAGACGTCACAAGCCGCCTCAAAAGGCGCTCTAACACACGGACGCCATCAGAATCACATCATGGCCCATCTCAGCACATGGCTCAAGGCAACCTGCTACCAGCTATCTGTCTCCTACGCCCAGAAATTCAGGAACATCCGACCGAACACGTGTCACGATCTGAACGGGCTAGGCACTCCTATAAATACCAGGAATTAATACTTGGCAGGAGGTTGGTTGGCAAAACACTGCTCCCACACTCTGAGAAAACCACCAGGCGAGACTCTTCAGCCCATTCATGCTATTTCCTCTGCCTTTTCTTAGCCACCACTGACTTGGGCGTCGGAGGCTCCCCCCCCCCCCGGAAAAACACTCCGGGGGCCTCCTAACTCTTTGTTTCAGAGCTTTCAGGCACGCTCCCTTGGGCGAACCATCTTCCAGGCGTTCTTCCTCCCAGAAGTCTCTCCACCAGTCACCATGACTCTAAACGATGAGGCTCCACGCCATAAAAAACAACAAACATAATTGTTGGATTAATGCCTTAATAAAATATCATGACTCACTGTGCAAAAATACAATCATCTCATGATTGGCTTTTGGGCACAACACTAACAGATGAAGCCCTAGCTTCCTTCAGGGCTTGTTCCCTGACAGGTCATGTCCTGTGGGGAACGTCCTCAATTGAAGATGAATCTAGAGTGTCCTCACTCCCGGAACTCTGGTGAGTGGAGCTCGAGCCTCTCTCTTGGGCTACTGCCGAAAAGGATGTCCTTCAGCCCGGTGGAGGCTGGGGCCACCTTTGGTCGAGCTGCCGCATCATTTCGTTGACAATGGAGCATTGGAAGTCTCACAACAAATTCATTGTTACTGTAAGAGGGCGATCGTCTTCTGGCGTAGAAGTCTCTTCTGTGGGCTGCTGGGTCACCGGCTGAGCCTCTGGTGCGGAGGTGGACTTCAGGAGCCCTTTGTACATTGAGCGCCGAGTCTCTACGACAATGACCTGGGAGATATTTCCCACAGAGGGCACCAAATGATGCCCTCCGGCATCGTCGTTGTGTGACATGATGAGCCTGGAGCAAAGACTGCCGGAGAGAGAACGCCTGGGTGAGGAAGCTCCTGCGACAGGAGGGCTAGAAAGACTTAGAAAAATAGGGGTTAGAGGTCCCCAGAATTTTTTTCTGGGGAGGAGCCTCCGATGCCCAAGTTAGCGTTTGGGAATGAAGGGTACGTGGAAAGTAAAGAGATTTCCCCTTGGAGTCCAACCCCTTTACCTGGGATGCCAACCGAATATTTATATGGAGGTGAACAGTAGAGGTTCGTTTGACATGGTCGGCACAGATCGTGACACGTGTTCAGTCAGACGTGATCTGTACCTTCGTGGAGAAGGGGAACGTTTAGCCAGCCACAGCCGCTTGTCCAAGAGCCTAGGCCGTGCGAGGGCGGCTTGTCGGGGATGTGTCAGAGGGTCCTTAATTGCTTCTTTCGTACTCCCGAGGTCCCTTTGGTAGAAGAGCACTCTTCGGAGCAGGAGAACTATCTCCCGAGTTCACTTCAGTAATCCAGGAATATCCTCACCGAGGGTGGTCCCGCTCGGGGACGTCCTTCCTTGCCGAAGGTGGTTCGGTCGTCTTACCAAGGGTGTTGATGGACCATTTTCCTGAAGTTGATACTGTTGTCTCCAAGGATGATGAAGAATTACCGAGGTCGCACGTAAAAGGGGCCAGACACCCTTATTTCTGAATTCGGTGTTTTCCTTTTCAAGGGCGGTGCCTTACCCGAGCCTGCGGATTTGATGGGTGATAGGCACTTCGGCTATCAATGTACCAACCAAATTGGCCTCGGGGACTCGTGACATTGATGTAGTTGATCCTCGAAAACTACTAACTTTAGAGTTAGAAGCTTAATTTGATGAATTTGATAGCCATATTCTGGCTGTCGTGGATTGGGATCCCGAGGTCCCTCCGTGTTCCCTATACCCCTTCCCCATTAGGTGGAACTTCATGAATGAAGAGGTCCTTCGGGAGCTTGGGGTAGTAAAGGAGCATATTATCGACAAAGGTATTCCGGTGCCCTTTTTTTATGGCAAGAAGGTGTGGTTGGCAAAGCTCCTTCAGGGCAAACTCACCTATTCGGCTCTTGCAAAGAGTAAGTTCTTTTCCAGATTTTTGTTATATATATCCTTTGTACTTACACTGATGTTCTTCTTTTTGTGGAGATGGGTGACAAGTCTACTGCATTTTACAAGAATCTCTTCTTCAACCAAGCCGAGAAAGGGGAGTAGCAAAGGAAAAAGGCGGCACCGAAGAGGAAGAAGGGGTCGGGGGACAATCTTCAGTGTTGAAGTCGAATAAGGCTAAGGAAGACTCCCTGAATCCTCCGCCCAAAGATGATGCGGGGGTATCGGACCAAACTCCCGTTCGATTTGTCCCCCCTTTGGGGCCGGCTATCTGTTCGACTCCGCTTAGTATGGACAAGGCTGTGGGGACATTAAGGACTTCAGTTGGTGGACTTTCAGCTGAAGAGCTTGAGGAACACTGACAAAGTCAAGGCAAAGGTGTTGTCACCGAAGTCCTCGAAGTCAGTGACTCCGAGGTAGAAGACACCAAACTTCCTCCAGGTTTGTCCTTAAGCCATTCTTTTATGAGTTTGGGAATTTTTTGTATTTTAGACTTTATAGATGAATGGCTAAGGGATAACATTCTAATGGAACTTCTGTGTGACTTTGCAGGCAAAGAAATATAGGCCCCCTCGGCGGAGGACCACGCCCGAAGGAGGGCTATTCAAGATTCCAAAATCCCGAGGGACAAGGTCCTGAGGCAGCCCTTCTGGACTTTCGTGTAGGACATGAACCTGTTCTCCGAGGATAGCCAGAGGATGGCTCTGCAGGTGGCGAAGGGCAACATGACAAATGGCACTTTCCAGTCCCTGACCGAGGAATGCCCCAATGAAGAAGTCGTTGCCGCGAGGATGAAAGAACAGGCCGCCCAGGTAAACTTCAAATCCTTAGGACTTAGAAAATTTCTGAGTTTCCTTTTCTGAGTTCCTTTTTTACCCTTATTTAGAATTTCCCCTTTTAGCTGTTGGCTTACAGTGGGTACCTTCGGGGCTGGGCAGCTAAGCAAACCTCGGTCCGAAGTCGGTCAAAGGAGAGTTTGGCAAAGGCCAAGGAACTCCTTCCCAGCTCCGTCGTTAAGTATGGCGAGCTTAATAAGATAGCCAAGGGGGATTTGGCTATCCTTCGGGAGGAGGTGCTAAAGAGCTAGGGGGAGTTGATTCAAGACTTCTCATCGAAGATGTCAGACCTTGCAAAGTTGGTATCTTTGACCTCAATGAATGAGGCTTTCGAAAAAGATAGAGTTGATGCTGTTGCTGATCTTACAAAGGCATTTGCTCTTAATTTTGAACTCCAAGTTGAGGTCGATTGGCTGAAGAAGGAGAAGAAGAAAAAGAAGAGGAAGTTGGAAAGGGAGGTCGAGGTCCTAAAGAGAGAACTAGAGGACTTAGGTGTAGAAAAGGCCAAGTCCAATCAGGCAACTAAGTCCTTTTATCAGTACGGTTTTTGCCTGGCTCATCATCAAGTTCTATCCAAATTTCCCGACTTTGACCTATCCTTTTTGGCGGCCCTGGACATCCCTAAAGGACCATCATGGCAGTGGTCGAGGATAGAGTTCCTCAATCTTCCAGCTAATCCACCTTCAGCCTGAAAGGTTGCTGCCGTAGATGATGATGGCGAGGGTGAGGAAGCCGAAGATGCTTGGGAGCCAGCAGGTGACCAAGACCCTGGATAGGCTTCCTTTTTCTTCTTTCCCTTGTAATCTGCTCCTTGTATTTTGTAATGAAGTGTTAATGAAATTTCTCCTTTCTTCAAAATTTGGCTAAGTCCACGATTGGTCTTTGGAAACCATCTTCATTCTTTAACACTCAACTATCTTCGATTGAGGGGTTTCGGGACCATCTTCAGTCGATGACCTTTGGGACGGTAGGTAGGTATCTATGAAAACAAACATGTTTGGTTGAATATCTTCAGCAAAACTTAACCTGTGTAAGAAATAGTTAAGTGCCTTTTTTGCGGACCATGTTCGGTTGATTTTGATTTCCTTTGGCAAAGTCTACCTATTTTCACGAAGGCCCCTTCGAAAGTGACCATGTTTGGTTCCCCCCTCGGAAAAGAATATGTTTGGTTTTCCCCCACGAAAGTGAACATGTTCAGTCACCATGCTTCGGCAAAAATGTATAACTTTACACATAGGAACCTTCGAAAAACCTCATTCAGTTGAACACCTTCGGAATCGACCATCTTGAAATTTTTTTCTAAGTATGGGAATTCACTTATGTAATTTAGGAAACAACCACTTTCGACTTTCCACCTTCGAGCTTGACCATGTTCGGTCACAGGAGATTACTTCCCTTAGTGTTTTTGCACAATTTTTTGACTAGAAAATTTTCTAAGTGTAAAATTTTTCAGAGAGTCTGAATGCCATGTATTTTTGAACTCTCTTCCTTCAGTACTACCAAGCTTGTAGACTCCTGCCGAACTTCTTTGAGGACCAAACAAGGTCCATCCCAATTTGCCTGAAGTACTCCGTGGGATGATCTTCGGGCTTTAATTTCAGCTATTCGGAGGATGAGGTCCCCTGTCTTGATTTCTTTATGCTTGACATGCAACTTTGTAGCAATGGCTACTCTCTACTAAAAATATTTTCTTCTAAGCTCGGCCATCTCTATGTGCTCGTCAATGAAGTCCAACTTGGCCCTTAAATCGAGGTTATTTCCCTCTTCGTCAAACACCTGTATTCTAATAGAGGGTTGTGTGCGACCTCGATGGGGATAATGGCCTCTGTTCCAAAGATGAGTGAGAAGGGTGTCTCACCCATGGCCCTTCTAGGAGTTGTTCGATATCTCCATAGCACACTCGGAACCTCTCCTGGCCATTTTCCCTTTGTTTCTTTCAACCTCTTTCTCAGACCATCTTTTATTGTTCTATTAGACACTTTAACCTATCCATTGCTCTAAGGATGGGCCACCGGGTGAAGTGCAATTTAATTATGAGGATGGTAGTGAATTCCTGGAACCCCTTATCAGCAAATTGGGAGCCATTATCAGCTACTATCACCCTTGGAACACCAAATCTACATATGATGTTTTTCTAGACAAATCTCTGTATGTCCCTCGCCAATACTGCTGCTAAAGGCTCTGCCTCAATCCACTTGGTGAAGTAGTCTATTGTGACTACACAAAATTTTACTCCTCCAAGAGCTGTAGGGAGAGGCCTACTAAGGTCTATACCCCATACGGTGAAGGGGCAGGGGTAGTTTACCAAAATTATGACTTTTGAGGGTTGTCTCTGGATAGGAGAGTGTCTCTGGCAGTTGTTGCATTTTCGGACGAACTGCCTCGCGTCCTTCCTCAAGGTTGGTCAGAAGTATCCTTGGCGGAGTAGTACCCCGACAACGGCATCAGTTCCTATGTGAGAACCACAGGCTCCCTCATGGACTTCTTTAAGGGCCATCTCAACATCTTCTTCGCTGACACACCTCTGTAATGAATTGGCGTACCCTTGCCGATACAGCTCTTCCTCAATCAGGAAGTATCTTCTTGAGCGTTTTCACACTTTCGTGGCTTCGAGAGGGTCTTCAGGAAGTTTCGACGTTGTGAGGTATTTCTTGATAGGGTCTTTCCACCCTCTTCCCAAGTTTGCTATGCACATTACTGCCACACTTGGCTGATACTGTACCTCAGTGGACTCTTTTAATTTGGCCAGAGTATCGGCTTCCATATTGTCTCACCGAGGTACATTTTCTATATGTACCGTGTTGAACTCCTGTTTGAGTTTTTTCATGAGATCATGGTACTTTGCCAGGTTTGGGTCCTTTGCCCCGTATTCCCCCACCGTCTATCATAGCACTAGCTAAGAATCACTGTGGGCCTTGAGATTCCTTACGCAAACTCTTTTTTCCAGCCTCAAGCCTGCTATAAGGGCTTCATATTCTGCGACATTGTTGGTGACATTGAATCCGAATTTGATGGCCTTCCTGGCTTCCATACCTTTAGGACCACGGAGGATTACTCTAGCTCCTTGGTGTTCGGAACTAGGGGCTCCATCAACAAAGAGTGTCCACTAAGGTTCATCTTTTCTGAGGTCTTCTAGGCTATCACTGATTTTTAGGACTTCAACAATGAAGTCTCCCAATTCTTGGGCCTTCATTGCCCTTATCGGCTCATAGGTAATGTTGTATTCACCGAGCTCAATGCACCATTTTGACAATCTTCCCAAGTGGTCCACCTTTCTTATGACATCTCGATGAGGTAGGTTACTTCTGACCATGATGGGGTGCCCTTGGAAGTAAGGTTGTAACCTTATACTTGCTAGTACTAGGGCATAAATGGCCTTTTGCAGCAGAGGGTACCTAACTTCGGCACCATGCAGGGACTTACTCACATAATACACTGGCCATTGCTTTCCTCCCTCTTCCTTTACTAACACCGAGCTTACTACCTTTTCAGTGACGGCGAGGTAAAGGATGAGGGGTTCACCCTCCCGCGGCTGCTGAAATGTCGGTAGACGGGTTAGGAAGCTCTTGAGCTCATCCCAAGCCTATTGGTAGTCTTCGTTCCAAGGGTATTACTTGGTACCGAAGTCACCTTCATTTTTTGCTGCTTTGGTGAGCACTTTGAAGAATGGTCGGCACCTATCCCCGTATCTCATGATTAATCTGCTAAGGGCCATGATTCTCCCTATGAGTCTTTGCACATCCTTTGTTGTTGTGGGAGTTTGGAATACTACCAGGGCCTTAACCCTTTTTGGGTTGGCATCGATACCTCTTTTTGATACCATGAATCTGAGGAACTTGGCCGCATTCACTCCGAATATGCACTTCTCAGGGTTGAGATGGATTCCAAATTTCCGAAGTCAGTGGAATGTTGCCTTGAAGTATAAGATATGATTACTAGGCAGTTTGCTCTTAACTATCATATCATCAACATATACTTCCATATTTCTCCCAATTTGGGAATCGAACACCCTAGTTATCAGCCTTTGGTATGTCGCCCCTACATTCTTAAGGCCGAAGGGCATTCTGATGTAGCGGTAGGTCTCGACTTCGGTGATGAAGGCAGTCTTTTTCTCATCTTCAGGATCCATCCGAATTTGGTGGTATCCACTGAAGGTATCAAGGAAGCTAAGTAAACGATATTCGGCAATTGAGTCCACCAATTGATCTATAGGTGGTAGAGGATAAGAATCCTTAGGACAGGCATGCTCATGTTTCGGAAGTCGATGCACATTTGGAGCTTATCACTCCCTTTTATCGTGGTGATAACAACATTGCTAAGCCATTCAGGGTACTTGACTCCTCTTATTACACTTGCCTCCGTTAACCATTGGACTTCGGCTCTAATGAAGTTGTTCTTATGTGCCGAGAGGCTACATTTTTTTTCTGAACAGGCTTCACCTCTGGACGCACTTTAAGGCTATGTTGAATTATCCGAGGGTCTACCCCAAGCATGTCCTTCGAAGAGTAGGAAAATAGATCTTTCTTCATTAATAGAAAAGGTACAAGTTTTTGCTTGTCACCTTCGGCCAGTTGTTTCCCCACCCGGGTACTTCAGCTTTGGACAAGTTCTACATCCTCTGTTTTTATTTTTTCAAAGTCACCTACTCCTTCTCCTATTGCCGCTTCAGTGAGTATGCACTTTTCTTCTGAAGTCTGTGCATGAACTTTCATTGGACTTTGTCTTGCCTTCACAAATACTTTCCTCACCTTAGCTTGATCAATGAATATTTCTGCGTCTCCTTCCTTTGTGCCGAAGGTGACTATTAGGAATTTCACATCTGGGCGAATGTGGAGATTTCCTTGTGTCTGCCTTCTGAGGATGGCATTGTATGAAGAAGGGACATCTATGATGATGAACCTTGTCATTGTGGAGCGGAACAGCTCTTTCTTATTCTGAATCGAAGTTCCTCTTAGCATCAAAGCCAAATCAATCCACCCGAGCCCAAGGAGTTTGGAGGGACCTACACCGAACGTAGGGGAAGTAATAGGTTTTAGATCACCCTTGGAGATGCCCAAGTTTGAAAATAGGTGGGATAATAGAATGTCGGCCTTGGAACCATCATCAATGGGCATTATTTTGATGTCCCAACTCCCTAACCTTGCCATAATTAGGAGGGGGTCATCATGAGAGAACTCCACAGTAGACCCATCTTTTCGAACAAGCTTGTTTGCTGGGTTTCCGAACTCCATCATCGAGAATTCCTGGACTTTCCTTTTCCTCTCGCCTGATGATATCCCAGTGGTGATTGTCTGGATTACTCTTGCCAGAGGTGGTGGATGCTTTCTGGGACTTCAGTTTTGACGTCAGTCAAAATCATAATCCTTATCTTCCCCTTTTCCTTTCTTCCTTTAGGAGACGACATTCGTAGTTATCATCGCAGTTGGCCTTGTTTGATCAGAGATTCTATGTACTTTTTTAGCTGGAAGCAGTCCTCAATGTTGTGCCCATGGTCTTGGTGAAATTGGCAAAGCTTCTTCATGTTCTTCTTATTCTCTGAGCTCATGGCCTTCGGACATTGGACAGTAGTCCCTTACCTATCCATGGCCATCTGTATTTTTGCCCTCGTGGTGTTCAAGGGACTGAACGACACCTACCTCTTCCTTCTTTGTTTCTGAGGTCTACCCCCACCCTCGGTCGGAAACCGAGGTTGGTAAGCCTGACCCTTGAGATGATTGTGGTCAGACTTCAGCCCTCTCATCCGCAGTTCTTTGGCTATCATGTGCTGTTTTGCCCTTTGGTAGAATTCACCGAGCGTCTCAGGGGGATCTTTGAGAACTTGTAAGAGAGTTGTGAATCTCTCCAAAGTCCCCTGATCATGGCAAGCATGCAGATTTTAGGGCAGAAGTTGGGCACACTTAACGCTTCTTGGTTGAACCTCTCAACATAGTCCCAAATGGTCTCCCCATTATTTTGGGCTATGTCAAACATTTGGACAGGCATCTTCGCCATCGGCCTACTTTTGATGAACTGCTGGGTGAATGCGGCGGATAACTCCTAGAAACACACTATGGTTCTAGGAGCCAGGAAGTTATACCACGCAGTTGCCGGCCCTGAAATGGTAACTTCAAAGCATTTATAGAGGGTGGCATCATCAGCATCATGGAACACCATGCTGTGCCTATACTTCATCAAGTGAGCTTGCGGGTCACTACGTCCATCATATGTTTCCAAGCAAGGTACTCGGAAGTCACTCGACATAGCTGCCTCTAACACTGCACGGATGAAAAGTGACTATTCTCTAGCGAACGTCTCCAACAACCTCGACCAAACAGGCTTCCGAGAGATCTGTCTTTCTACCTTTTCCAACCTCTCTACGACCTTCTCCATGAGGGTGGTAAGACTGTTTTCCACTCGTTGTCTGGTGGTTGCCGGCAATGGAGAGCAACGTCTCCTTTTCGGAGAGTAACTTCATCAGCGTGGGGTCTGAGACCTCCCGTATGAGGATAGACTTATCCGGTGGGAAGTCCTGGGTTGTTTTGACACTGTGTCTCCCGCACGACATTTTCTGGAGGGTACATTCTCCGTTGAAGACTCATCGTGAGAGCCCACGCTTCCGGAGCTCCGGCAGGGTAACTTTGGGCTCCTCTATTGCTGGGTGCTAAGAGAAGGCTCCCTTCCCCCAGGAAGTGGTTGTGACCACTTTTGGTTGAGCTGTTGGGTCATGTCAGCCACAACAGAGTGGTGAAAGTCCCATAGAAAGCTCATCATCACCGTCAGAGGACGTTCATCCTCAGGCAAAGAAGTCTTTACAGCAGGTAGTTCAGTCACTGTTGAAGTTTCAGGCGTGAACTGGGACTTCGGAAGTCCCTTGTCCTTAGATCGCCGGGTTTCAACAACAGCGACCTGAGAGGGAGTTCCCACAGACGGTGCCAAATGATGCCTGGCAGCATCCTCGTCGTATGACATGTTGGCCTGAAGGAGAGACTTCTGGTATGAAGGTGCCTGAAACAATCAGAAGAACAAGGGTTAGGAGCTCCTCGAAATGTGTTTCCGGGGGAGGAGTCTCCGACGCCTAAGTCAGTGCTTTTGAGAGTGGTAGTAGTAGGGAGCAGAGAGTGAGGAAAATAGCAAGAGTTCTATGTTCTTCCTTACCAAGTTCTTTCCTAAGTATTTATAAGAGGATGGACGGAGGAGGCCATTCGACACAGCCTGTTCAGATCGTGAAATGTGTTCAGTTAGATTTGATCTGTACCCTTGGAGATGGGTATCTCCAGCTGGCCATAGGCAATTTCGGCCAGAGGGCAGGGGCGTGTGCAAGGTCTCTTTGTTAGAGACTTCTTAACCATTTTTATCGTATCTCTACAAGACCCCTTCGGAGAATGAGGGCCCTCCGGAGTCTAAGGCTCTTTCGGATTATGAGGCCCCCTTCGGCTCAATATAGCCACCGAGGGCTATTAATAGAGGCTCTTCGGTAGAGTAGGGCACCTTTGGAAGATGCTCTTCCTGACCAAGGATGGGGATATACTTTCCTAAACTTGGTGAGTTTGCTATTCCGAAGGTTGTAATTTATAGGTTTTCCGAGGTTGGTTCTATTACCAACCGAGGGTGGTTGTCGTTCACTGAGTTTTCTTATAGCCCTTTTAGTGAAAAGAGCAATTAAGGAGGGTAAAGTGTTTTAAATTAAGTTTAGAACCTTAATTCAAGTTTACATAACAAGAATAGGGAAGTTTAGCAAAGTTCATTGAATTCCGAGAATAATAAAGCACTGAACGAAGTTCAGGGGCAAAATGGTAAATTTGCATCCTAAATAGCCGAGTGTGGCAACGTCGGGTTTTCGGGAGTCGCCACCAATCAGTTTACCTAGGTCGATTGGTCACCTTAAATATTGGTCTACGAGAGTTCGGGGGTTCGGGAGTACGGTTACGTTAAAACAACTTTGTTAAAACGCCCAAAAATTGGCACCTTAGTTGATTTTAATTTTGTTTCGCTTTGCTTTTAAATAAATTTCAGTTAATTTTCAATCTAGAATTTTTAACTGAATTAATCGGATGTGGATTTTTAGTAATTAATTTGTATAGAATTTTATACTTCCGAACCATGGACTCTGCCGAGTCATTTGGACACGGAAGATTTTTATTCCGAACCATGGACTCTGCCGAGTCATTTGGACACGGAATTTGGTGAAAATTTTAATCCATATCGTAAAAATATGGATTTTTATCTTTTTATTTAATTTATTTATTTTGAAAGTTTGATATTTTCCAAACCGTAGATCCTGCTGGATCATCCGGATATGGAAATTACTTTAATTAATTGTTAGTTATATAATTATTATTTTTATGGAATTTATTATTACTAATTTGTAAGTCTTTTGTTTTTAGATTTATTAATAATCTAAAAAATTTATTTTTTATTCTTTACACTTTCTTTTCTTTTCTTTCTTTTCTTTCTTTCTTTTCTTTCTTTTTGATTTTATCTTTCTTTTAGTTTTATTTTTCCTTTCTTTTCTTTCTTTTCTTTTCTTTTCTTTTTCTTTTCTTTCTTTTCTTTCTTTCTTTTCTTTTTTTTTGATTTTATCTTTCTTTTAGTTTTATTTTTCCTTTCTTTTCTTTCTTTTCTTTTCTTTTCTTTTTCTTTTCTTTCTTTTCTTTCTTTCTTTTCTTTTTTTATCTTTTCTTTTTCTTTTCTTTGTTTTCTTTTTTTTATCTTTTTCTTATCTTTCTTATCTTTTTCTTATCTTTCTTTTAGTTTTTTTTAGTGAAAGTTATTTATTATTTAAATAATTATTCAATTTATAAAAGAAAAATAAAAATAATTGGCTTTTTAAAAAATTATTTTTATTAGGCTTAAAAAATAATCTTCTTTTAATTTTCATTTATTTATTTAAGTAAGGGTAAAGGTGAATTAAATTAAAAAAAAATTATATAAAGGAAAATTAATAATAATAAAGTGGGGCTTTTTGGCCATCCACTTTAAAAATAAATAATAATAAAGGTTAGCAAAGTTAATTAAATTAATTAACAACAATAATAAAAATTAGCCAAGTTTAATTAAATTAATTGATTAACAACAATAATAAAAAGTTAGTCAAGTTAATTAAATTAATTGATTAACAACAATAATAAAAAGTTAGTCAAGTTAATTAAATTAATTAATTAACAATAATAATAAAAAGTTAGTCAAGTTAATTAAATTAATTAATTAACAACAATAATAAAAAGTTAGTCAAGTTAATTAAATTAATTAATTAACAACAATAAAAGTTAGCCAAGTTAATTAAATTAATTAATTAACAACAATAAAAGTTAGCCAAGTTAATTAATTAATTAACAAAAATAATAAAAAGTTAGACAAGTTAATTAAATTAATTAACAACAATAATAAAAAGTTAGCCAAGTTAATTAAATTAATTAATTAACAACAATAATAAAAAGTTAATTAATTGTTAACAACAATTATAAAAGTTAGTAATAATGCAAAAATTAAAAGGTTAGTAACAATAATAATATTAAAAGTTAGTTGTTAGTAAGTTAATAACAAAAAAAAAAAGGGTTAGTAATAATAAAAAATAAGTAAAACAAGTAAAAATTAAAATAGTTAGGAATTAATTCTGCAAGAACAAAATAAAAGGTTAGTGACCAAAGTGAAAGAAATAAAAAAAATAGAGGACAAAACAAGGGTTGTACCCTTTAGTTTTAATTTTGAATTTTGCTGGGAACGTGAGACAGAGCACATGCGAGGGAGGACGAGGGAGGAGCAGGCACGGCGCAGGGGAGGAAGAGGAAGGGCAGGGTGGCGCAAGGGAGGAACGCAGCGGCGGCGTGGCGGCGGCGCGGACGGAGCGGCGACAGGTGACGGCCGGCAGAGGAAGGAGAAAGAGAGAGAAAACGAGAGGAGAGAGAGAGAGAACGCACGGGAAATGGAAGGAAGAAGATGGTCGAACTGTCAAAATAAAAAATTTTGGGATTTTCTGGAGAAAGGAAGGAGAGCCAGGGGCTAAGGCAGTAATTTGTTTTATTTTTTAAAACGGAGCTCTAAGCTTTCTCTGTATTTTTTTCTGTGTTCAGCACAAAATTTGGGGGGCTATTTATAGAGGAAGTTTGGTTGAACTGTTGATGGATAAATTAATAAAAAATTTCAAACTTATCTTTTAAATTAGTAAAATGACAATTTTAGTCCTTTACGTCTCTCAGCCTCTGGATAAGTTCCTGAAGCTTCTGATTTTGACAATTTTGTCGTTTTCTGTCAATTTGCGCCAGAAACGTCGGCAGGCCCAAAATTTTATGTGACAAACTACCAAATGCTCCTGGAACTTTCAGACTTTGTCAATTTTTCCCGAAACTTCTTAATGTTGTCATTTTTACCTCAAACTTTTAAATTTTGCCATTTTTTTGGAGTTTTCTTTTTTCTTTCAAATACACACATATATCATTTTAAATCAAATCTTCACAAAAAAAAAAAATCTATTTTAAACTAATTAAAATTTTTAGTAATAATAATAATAATAAAAATAATAATTTTTTTTTATTTAATTTCTTTTATTTAATTTCTTTTAAAATTTTTTATGGTCGGACGAAATTTGGTGTCAACAGCTGCCCCCCTTTGCATGCTTCATGAGACATGATGTATGCAAAGTCGTTACCAAATTTCGTCCGGCTTAGCTAGGCAATGAAAACCTTTTCGCCGCCTAAATCCTGAGGTTAAGGAACTCATCTTAGAACCCCGGCGATAGGAGCTCTCCTATCGTTGAAGGAAAATTGATTGTTTCTGAGGCAAAGGTTCCATCCTTAAAATCTAGGATTGATTGATTGATTTCGAAGCAAAGGTTCCATCCTTAAAACCTCGAATTGATTGATTGATGTCGAGGCAAAGGTTCCATCCTTAAAACCTTGAATTGATTGATTGATCTCGAGGCAAAGATTTCATCCTTAAAACCTCAGATTGATTGATTGATTTCGAGGCAAAGGTTCCATCCTTAAAACCTCAGATTGATTGATTGATGTCGAGGTAAAGGTTCCATCCTTAAAACCTCGAATTGATTGATTGATCTCGAGGCAAAGGTTTCATCCTTAAAACCTCGGATTGATTGATTGATTTCGAGGCAAAGGTTCCATCCTTAAAACCCCGATGATGAAAATTGATTGATGTCGAGGTAAAGGTTCCATCCTTAAAACCTCGAATTGATTGATTGATCTCGAGGCAAAGGTTTCATCCTTAGAACCTCGGATTGATTGATTGATTTCGAGGCAAAGGTTCCATCCTTAAAACCCCAATGATGAAAATTGATTGTTTTCGAGGCAAAGGTTCCATCCTTAAAACCCCGACGATAGGAGCAGTCCTACTGTTGATTGTTTTCGAGACAAAGGTTCCATCCTTAAAATCCCGACGATAGGAGCAGTCCTACCGTTGATTGTTTTCGAGACAAAGGTTCCATCCTTAAAATTCCGACGATGAAAATTGATTATTTTCGAGGCAAAGGTTTCATCCTTAAAACCCCGATGATGAAAATTAATTGTTTTCGAGGCAAAGGTTCCATCCTTAAGACCCCGATGATGAAAATTGATTATTTTCGAGGCAAAGGTTCCATCCTTAAAACCCCGATGATGAAAATTGATTATTTTCGAGGCAAAGGTTCCATCCTTAAAACCCCGATGATGAAAATTGATTATTTTCGAGGCAAAGGCTCCATCCTTAAAACCCCGATGATGAAAATTGATTGTTTTCGAGGCAAAGGTTCCATCCTTAAAACCCCGGCGATGAAAATTGATTCTTTTCGAGGCAAAGGTTCTATCCTTAAAACCCCGATGATGAAAATTGATTATTTTCGAGGCAAAGGTTCCATCCTTAAAACCCCGATGATGAAAATTGATTGTTTTTGAGGCAAAGGTTCCATCCTTAAAACCCCGATGATGAAAATTGATTGTTTTCGAGGCAAAGGTTCCATCCTTAAAACCCCGATGATGAAAATTGATTGTTTTCGAGGCAAAGGTTCCATCCTTAAAACCCCGATGATGAAAATTGATTGTTTTCGAGGCAAAGGTTCCATCCTTAAAACCCCGATGAAAATTGATTGTTTTCGAGGCAAAGGTTCTATCCTTAAAACCCCGATGATGAAAATTGATTATTTTCGAGGCAAAGGTTCCATCCTTAAAACCCCGATGATGAAAATTGATTGTTTTCGAGGCAAAGGTTCCATCCTTAAAACCCTGATGATGAAAATTGATTGTTTTCGAGGTAAAGGTTCCATCCTTAAAACCCCGATGAAAATTGATTGTTTTCGAGGCAAAGGTTCCATCCTTAAAACCCCGATGATGAAAATTGATTATTTTCGAGGCAAAGATTCCATCCTTAAAACCCCGGTGATGAAAATTGATTATTTTCGAGGCAAAGGTTCCATCCTTAAAACCCCGATGATGAAAATTGATTTTGAGGCTAAGGAGCTTTTCTTAGGACCTCAAGCGAAATTTATATGAAAGCAATTGAAATTGGAATAATTTTCTTCGAAAGTGTGAATTTTCATAATAGGCGAGCGCAAAGAATTAGGCTTCGATAAAACGAGTGAATCTTGATGATGACAATAACACTGACAAATTATATAAAGGGATCGGATATTTGGAATCAATATTCAAGGTTCATCTAATATTTTCTTCAGTAAATATAGATTCCCTTGTGAGATATGTCATCCGAATAAGGTTAAAGCTTAACTACCCCAAAATGTTATGCCTAGTAGACCTAATAGGATGCGTCTCAAGAGTAACAAAAATTACTCTTTACTCAGCCGTTCCAACCTAAAGGCATTGTCCTATGGTTTTAATATCAGCATGGACGAAACTATCTTATAAAAAAAGAAATTCCCTGAAAAGAAAAACTGAAACGCGAAAGAAAATGCTGATAATAAAACTAAAGGACAAGAAAAACGGATCAGATCGCTTCTTTCTTCCACAATACTTCAACAGGGTGAGTAGAGGACCATTATGGGAGTGAACTGGTCGGGAAAGACTGTCGTGTCCAGTCTATCTGAATCATTGCTGGATCTGGTTCAGGAACAAAAGCTTGTATTTTATCTAGCAATTCTTCAGCAGTTGTTGCGGATATTATTATTCGCCGTGCTACTCTTGATATGAAATTCTTCTGCATAGCATAATCCATAAAAGCTATCAGACCTGTAAAGAAATTGTTAACATTTAAAAGCCCAATGGGTTTCTTATGCAAATTAAGTTGGGCCATGGAAGCAATTTGAAAGACTTCTCCCAATGTGCCAAAACCACCTGGTAGAGCGATAAAAGCATCAGCATTTAAAAGCATTTGTAACACACGCTCTTGCAAATTTTTAACCACTAATTCTTCTCCAATCGTGCCCCCAGAAATAAATTTCAGAGGTCCAGGGATAATGCCCAGAACTTGACTTCCTCCTAGAGATGCTGCTGATGCTACACCTCCCATTAATCCGACACTACCTCCTCCATAAACTAAATGTATTTTTCGCTCAGCTAATACTCTACCCATATGGTTGGCTGCTTTTAAATACTCTTCATCTTTTCCAGGAAAAGCCCCAGAAAATACACAAATACTTCGGGATTTATGAGTTAGGGTTTTCTCCATTCCTATCCTTACCCTTGTGAGAAAAGATGATATATTTATAGAGATGAAGAGATAAGGCAATAATTTTATTTTCAAGAATGGATACATTATTGCCAGCTATTCACAGTAGTCACGAGTATGACTCTGGTCAGGTATGGGTACACTATCGTTAAAAGAGGAGGAAAATTTTCAAAATAGCTGCTAGCATGTACAGTAGTCACTACTGTAGCTTACGTCAGGAGTAGGTACGTGATTGTTGGAAGAGAAGGAAAATTTTAAAAAGTGGCAGCTATATACAGTAATCATAACTGTATCTCATGTCAGGAGTGGGTACATTATTGGGAGGATAATTTCAAAAGCGACAGCTAGCATGTACAGTAATCGTGACTTTGGTTCACGTCAGGAGTGAATACATTTTTACCAAAAGGGGAGGAAAATTTCAAAAGCGACAGCTAGCGTGTACAGTAATCGTGACTTTGGTTCACGTCAGGAGTGAATACATTATTACCAAAAGGGGAGGAAAATTTCAAAAGCGACAGCTAGCATGTACAGTAATCGTGACTTTGATCCTCGTCTTCCACTGGCTTTGCGTCCAGTAATGGCTTCAATGCTTTCTATGAATCGGTGATTTGCATCTCATCTAGCTTTCTCACAAACTGGCAAACAGGGTCGTTTAGGGTTAGATTCCTAAGACTGTAACGATCTCGTTCTTTTTGGAAAATTATTCATAATCCAACAACCTCAAATTGCACTATTCCGCAAGAATGCGCTTCAAGAACCTCTCGAATATCTTCTAGAGATTCCTTACGCAAGCCATTCTTAATGAATCTTATTCTATCACTACGATTTCTGGTGATCACTCCTGGAGAACGACATTTATTGCCGCAAATCCACCATCCACAATTATGACAAACGCCTAGCCTCTTTGCTCTTCTTTTTTTGGCATAAGCGCTTTTACCAAAGCCGGGCATACGGGGAAAGAACGCTTCTGGAACTTCACCAGCTGAACGAACCTTAGCTTCAATTAGCCACCGCACATTATCAGGAATGCCTTTGTGCATAAATACTCTGAATCGTTCACATCTAGCTTGATAAATATTTTTAAGAACATTTATTGGGAAGGAAGGAAAATACTTTCGTAGGGCGGAAAGAGAAGACTCCATTGATAAAGGAGGCAAAGAAAGAAATTAGTGATTGTAGGAAATGAAAATAACTAACACATATTTATAGTGATGAAAGGGATAATGCGTTAATTACACTTACAGAAGCAAGTACATTATTGTCAAAAGAAAAGACAAATGACAGCTTATATGTACAGCAATCATGACTGTGGCTCTCATCTTCCACTAGTTTATGTCTAGTAACGGCTTCAATGCCTTCTATAAGTCGGGGATTTGCTTCCCATCCAGTTTTCTCACAAACTGGCAAACAGGGTCATTAAAAGTTAGATTTCCAAGACTGTAACGATCCTGTTCTTTACGGAAAGTCCACCATAAATCCATAATTTCCCATTGCACTATTTCACAAGAATGTGTTTCAAAAGTTAATAGGATATCATCCAAAGATTCCTTACGCAGGCCATTCTTGATGAATTTTCTTTTATCTTCATGATTTCTGGAGATGTATCCTAAAGAGCGACATTTAGTATTACAATTACATCATCCACATTTATGACAGACACCTAGCCTTTTTGCTCTTCGCTTTTTGGCATAAGCGCTTTTACCAAAGCCGGGCATACGGGGAAAGAACGCTTCTGGAACTTCACCAGTTGAACGAACCTTAGCTTCAATTAGCCACCGCACATTGTCAGGAATGCCTTTGTGCATAAAGACTCTAATCCTTTCACATCTAGCTTGGTAAATCATTTTAAGAACATTTATTGGGATGGAAGGAAAGTATTTTCGCATGGTGGAAAGAGTATAATCCATTGATAAAAGAAGAATTTGAGAGAAGAGATGAAGAAATCAGTTATTGTAGGAAACTGAAATAACCGATTATGAGAGTCAGAGAGTATTGCATCCGCTACTTAACCGGAAAGAAGAACACGCATTTATAGCGATGAAAGGATAACGTGTTAATTACGCTTACAGGAACATGTACATCTGTCAAAAGAAAATGCAAACTTTTCCAAATATAACAAACTGTATGTACAGTAATTGTGACTGTGACTCACATCTTCCACTGGCTTTACATCTAGTAACGGCATTAACGGCTTCTATGAGTCGAGGATTTGCTTCCCATCCAGTTTTCTTACAAGCTGGCAAACAGGGTCATTTACAGTCAGATTCCCGAGACTGTAACGGTTTCGTTCTTCATGAAAAATGCTCCATAAACCAAGAAGTTCACGTTACACGGATCCACAAGAATGCGTCTCAAGAGTCAATTGGATATCATCCAACGAGTCCTTACTCAGGCCATTCTTAATGAATCGTATTTTATCTTCTCGATTATCAGAGATCATCCCTAAAGAACGACATTTAGTATTACAAGTCCACCATCCACATTTATGGCAGACTTGTAACCTTTTCGCTCTTCGCTTTTTGGCATAAGAGCTTTTGCCTATACCAGGCATGTGAGACACAAATGCCTCTGGGATTTCACCTGCTAGACGAACCTTGGCTTCGATTAACTACCGCACATCTTCAGGGATTCCTTTGTGCATCAGAACTCTTAATCGTTCACAGCGAACTTGGTAGATCTTTTTGAGAATGTTCATTGGGAGAGAAGGGAAATACTTTCGCAAGGCGGAAAAAGTAGGATCCATTTTCTAGGAGGAAGTAAAAGAAAGAAGGGGTGAAGGAATCAGTTATTATGGGCAACTGAGAGAATCGACTTGAGAGTCACGGAGTACCGCATCCGCCGTTTAACCGAAAAAGTGGATCCTACTTCATTTTGATGTGATAGATATTTTTTATATTCCATCGAGCTGACGTCGATCCAGTCCTCGATTATTGAATCCATTGTCCGCTTTTGACAAATTTTCAACGACAATATTTCTTGATGTCTGCCTTATCTTTGACTATCTCTTATCTTGGATGCTGCTAAGCTGGCATCAATCCTGTCCTTACAGGTGTAGCCTCGATTATTGAATCAATTGCCAGGCTTTTGACAATATTGTCTATTTTATATATTTTTTTTTTGATATCTGCCTTATCCTTGGCTATAGCTATCTCTTATCTTGGATACTACTAGCTGGCGTCAATCCGATCCTTCCAGGTGTAGCCTCGATTATTGAATCGATAGCCAAGCTTTTGACAATATTGTCTACTTTATTCTTGAATTCCTGATGTGGGTTGGTCCCGCATATTAGCTGTGTATCCAGTGATAGATTGGTAAGAGCTGATGACATTGAGATCTCAGCTTATATTGCTGTAGCTGTGCCGTGGATGTGCTTCCCGTTTGGTCCTTGTTATGTAAAGGCTATGTATGCATGATATGAAATGCATGAATGCAGAGCATATGTAACTAATGGCTTTTTTTTTGTATGGATCTAGTTCTTTATGTCTTTGTTTTACTGGATCCTCTTTGTGATGGCCTTCTTGGACTATCATTGAATCTCTTTATGCTTTCCAGCTTTTGTTCGCTGCCTCAAAAGCCCAACTCTTTTCAAAATCCTCTTTCTTTGACTTGTTCTTTGAATTTTGGCCTCAATTTCTTTAAAGTTGGCCCGCCTCATAATTTATATCTCTTTCGGGTACTCATCCATTGTCATGGATTTGATACCATCAAAGGCTTTACTTTCAATGTCTGCTTTGCCCCTTTTCTTGTGACCGTGCCGACACTTACTTATTCCCATGTTATAATCTGAATGATTGCTCTTCTTTGAACTCATGTTTTGATCCATAAGACTTGCCCCCTTGTCTATTGAACTTCTTTGTTGGCAGTACTCCTCTTATTCTTCGTAAAAACTACTTTGCCCCCCTGAATTTGGTGTTTATGTGGATAAAAGTTATCATCTCATCTTTGATTTAACAGAAGGTTGAGCATTTCTAGACCTTTGTGATGGTCCTTGATCATGAATTTCTCTTACAAGAACCACATCTTCTTAAAGAAAGACTCAAGCTATCTTCTCACTTTTAAGTCTACATACATTAATGAATAATGGTTTGGCCTTAAAGAAAAACTTTCATCAATTTGCAAAACTTGACAAAGTAATTTACGGTCTTTGTTTTTAATTAAAATATCCTGCCATTCTTCCCTTTCCAACTCGAAGACATAAACTGTGCAAGGCAATAAGGTAGAAACATGATTCACAATGATAGCTTTTTAACTGAATAACGATGATATCAAGAGGTAAGTGTTAGGCGTGAGGAAAATTAAGTTTGAATGTTTTTTTTTTGTGGCAGTCTTTTAGCTGAATGAGAATAATATTAAGAGGTAAATATTAGGTCTGAGTAAAGTTAAGTTTGAGTGGTGTGAAAGAAGGGTCTTTTAATACTACTCGTGAGCAGTATTAAATAAGGTAGAAACATGATTCATAATGATAGTCTTTTAGCTGAATGAGGATGTTCGGTTTGAGAAAAGTTAAATTTAAGTGGTGTGGAAGAAGGGTATTTTAATACTACTCGTGAGCAAATTTGATTATGGTGAAAAACTCAATAGTGATGACCTCAAACTTGCCACTCTTTCCAGAAAGTTAAACCTCATCTGTTGCCCCCCAACTATCGTGGTCTTTATGTATGCTTGGCTTGAAAGTTGCTTTTGTCTTCTAGACCGCTTTTGCAGGTTTTCAGTCTAGAATGCCTAGCTCACTTTTTCTTTGTTTTCTTTCTTTTGCTCTAACTTGAGCCCTTTTCTTTTCTTTTCTTGTTTTTTTTTATTTCCCTTTCTTTTTTTTTTTTTGTGTGAGCTATGGTGATAACATACTTGATAACTCTCTTGAAGTGAGATGACTCAAGTGGCCTTGCTTGCTCGTGCTTGTTCTCAGTTCTTTTTTGTTTTGAATTTTCCCTTGTTGGCTTTTTGGTGGAAGGGATGAACTTTTTCCTTTTCGGAGTTTTTGTTACAGAGAACCAAGATCATAGCCTTCTTGAAATGAGATGATTCAAGTGGCCTTACTTGCTTGTGTTTGCTCTCAGTCTCTCTTTTTTTTGGTTTTGAATTTTCCCTTGTTGGCTTTTTGATGGAAGGGATGAACTTTTTCTTTTCGGAGTTTGTGTTGCGGAAAACTGAGAACCTTTTCTTGTTGTATTGAGCGTTTGTGAGAATTGGGAGGCCACTGAAGTCATTTAATATGAGAGCTACCTTGTTTGGAAGCTAACCCCAGACTTCTTGCAAGGATGTTGATAACCACTATGAATTCTTTTTTTTGAGAGTTGGGGTGCAACATATGAAATCATTCTTGCTAGATTTAGTAGTACTTTCCAGATCGCCATTATCAAATCTCCCTTAACTTTTTATTTTCACCCACGAGTAGTATCATTTAGAAAGCAAAGTATGATGGCAATAATAGTTAGTGCAATGGCAAAGATTGAGAGATAGAGGTAAAAATGAAATTTTTGGTAAAAAGTGGTAGAATGTGTAGGTGTAATAATTGAATTAAAAAGTGGTAGAATGCACACATAACATCTTTTTGTTGGAGAACAAAAAGAATTACCGGTTGTGTATAAATGGAAAGTAGTAGAATGCACGCATTACATCTTTTTGTTGTACCAGAAAGAATACCAGGTGTCCATCTAACAAAGACTACACCCTAGATTCTGGACTAAATCTAGGAGATTTTTACTATTAGATTACTTTTGCAAGCTTTCAAAGATACAAGTTTATTCAAAGGATTCCCTGTCATTCGAAAATGTATGCGGACTGTTAGGTCAGATCTGACTTGGAGCCCTTCCAAAATCAATGTAATTCCAGCTCAAAATCTTCACTTTCAATTACCAATCACATCGGGCCTAGCAGCTTGACCTCGGTTTTGTTTGATTTGTAGAGGAATGGCCTCGGGACTTGACGGCTTAAGAGTAGGTTTTGAGATCGGTATAGCATTGACTTCTTGTTCTTTAATGATCACATTCACATCATCATAAAAACGATAAGTTGGGATGAGTCTATGAGTCTTTGCAGATTCTTATGGAATTCTGAGCATTCTTGGATAGAATGACTCTTACTGTCATGAAAGTTGCACCATTCCTCATCTCCAACTTCTTCATGTCCAAAAGAAGGCTTTCCCATGATAATCCATTCTTTCACAAGGCATGAATATACATGCTTAAGAGGGGTTATGATATCATTGACTGACTTTTTCATCAGCCGGTGTTCTTCTATCATATTGACTGGTTTTTCTTGATGAGGCGGCAATGGATTGTGAGTGACGTTCGGTTCATCAGAAAAGTCCAACCACTTTGATTCGATTAATTGTTGGACTATACGTTTCAATGCTGTGCAATTTTCCAAGCCATGGCCTGGAACGCCATCATGATATGGGCAAGTTATGTTGGGGTCATACCACGTTGGATATGGGGGTCCAAATGGATTTGTAGGAATTGGACGGATAAGTTGACTTTCTATGAGTTTTGGATACAACTCAGTGTAAGTCATGGGAATTGGTGCAAAAACTTCTTTTGGTCTTCGTGTGGGTACTGGAGGAGTCGGAACAGGTGGCCGTAACTGATTAGGCCTATTGAGAGGATAATTGTTGGGCCTATTGGGAGGATAATCATTAGGCCTATTGGAAGGATAATCATTGGGCATATTGGGAGGATAGTCATTGGGCCTATTGGTAGGATAATAATTGGGCCTTTTGGCAGAATAGGATAGGCGAAGACCGGTAGCCACAGTACCTACGAGGGGAATCCCTCTTTCGCGTCCTATTTGTTGTACTTCTTCATCTTTTGTTCTGGATGGTCCTCCTCTTTTCATAGGATCACTAAAGGACTCAGCAATCTTCCCAGTCCTAATCCCATGCTCGATCCTTTCTCCAGACATGACAACATCGGAGAAATTAGTTGCCGAATTGCCAATGAGTTTGTCATAATATGGGTATTTCAGTGTCTGGACAAACAAAGTGACCATTTCTTTTTCTGTCATGGGTGGCTGAACTTGTGCAGCTAAGTCCCTCCACCGTTGGGCATATTCCTTGAAAGTTTCTGGCTTTTTCTTCTCCATGTTTTGGAGAGTTTGGCGATCTGGAGCCAAGTCCATAACGTGTTTATAATTGACGATGAAGGCCTGAGCAAGGTCATTCCAAGTTTTAATGTTTCTTGGACCTTGACTTAGATACCACTGTAATGCTGATTTTGTGAGGCTTTCCTGAAAAAGTGCAATCCACACATTTTCATCTTTTGTGAGTGGTTGTAGTCTCCTTAGAAACAATGTGATGTGAGTGATGGGATCACTCGTTCCATCGTATTTCACGAAATCTGGCACCTTAAAGTCCGAAGGGATTACGACGTCTGGCACTAACCAGAGGTCATCCACTGAGAGAGATCCAAATATATTACCTCCTTCAATGGCTCGCAGTCTCTTCTCTATTGTTTCGAGTTTTTGAGATTCTCCTTCTTCCTTTGGTGGTGTCTTCTTCTCTTCATACACAGTGTCTTGTTTCAGGTGAACACTAGCAGACTGTCCTGGTTCCTGAAACAGGTTTTCTTGGACTGAGACTCGTTGTGGGGTGAATCTCGGAGGATAAGTGGGATCTTGTGCTTCTTTGATGGGAACTTGAGTTGCTTTCCCTTTGATTATTTCCATCAATTGTCTCACTTGTTCTGCCATACTTTCAATCTTGGACTCCATCTCCATGAGACGTCCTTCGGCTTGTTCTGCCATTAATCTTGTTTGGAGCCGAGTTGGATATCGGTGTTGAGGTCCAATTTTACCCCTTTTTAAAGTAAGATTTATTTTATTAGACTCTACATGTATGTGATTGATGCAATGAATGCATGCATGCAATGTGAGATTATGTTTTTATCAGACTTTGTATGCACGTGATTGATGTAATGGATGCATGCAATATAAAGTGAGATTATGTTTTTATCAGACTTTATATGAACGTGATTAATGTAATGCATGCATGCGATGAGTGAGTTTGCTTATCCACTATTGTGGAACTTCAAAACTTTTAGTTGTCATTATAAAGACCAAAAAGTTAGCATAATTTGATGCGTGGTTTTGATGCATGAAGAATAATTGCACAAGAAAGATAAGGTTATTAATAAGTTAAATAGCAATTAACAACTCATAAAGTATTATGGATAAACAAGTTAAAACCATACGAAGAAAAGTGTAAAGTAACAACACAGCATAACAAGGATATGCTTATGGCGTTAGTAAAATGGTAGAAATTCTATAGTCAGTTCTATGGTTAAGTGGGGAGTTCTATATGCATAAGGTGGCTTATCAAAAAGGCAAGGGATAGTTCCCGAATCCCGTCACTAAATTATAGTGACAGCCCGATTCCTTACCCTCTAGAGTTTATGTAAGGAATGGATTAATTCGAGTTGTAGCTTTTCGTGGGCCCATGCAGAGACTAACCGTCTCAGAAGGCAATACACTACTTTGCTACTTTGAAACCGGTGAAGGCTTGGAGACCATGGCCTCTCAAGGACAACAACACCAATTCCGCTTGGAAAGAACGTGTTCGCTTTGAAGAAGCTCGGGTATAGAGCTTCATATTGTGAATGCATAATGCATGTTTACCTAAGTAAATATAACATATAAATCCACATAAATATAAGCAAAGCAAATCAAAACAAATCAATTTGTAGGCTCGACTCACTAACGTCGACTCCCCAGCGGAGTCGCCAAGCTGTGGCAACGTCGGGTTTTCGGGAGTCGCCACCAATCAGTTTACCTAGGTCGATTGGTCACCTTAAATATTGGTCTACGAGAGTTCGGGGGTTCGGGAGTACGGTTGATGGCCCAAGGCCTCATCGTTGTGAGTCATGATGACTGTTGAGGAGACTTCTAGGAGGAAGAACGCCTGGAAGGTGGATCGCCCCGAGGAGAGTACCTGAAAAGCTGGTAAACAGGGTTAGGAGGCCCCCGGAGTGTTTTTCCGGGGGGGGAGCCTCCGACGCCCAAGTCAGTGGTGGCCGGAAGAAGGAGAAAGTCACTAGCTCAAAGAGAAAGGCAGAAAAGTCTCGCCTGGTATTTTCTCAGGGTGTGGGAGCTGTATATTCGGCCTGCCAACCTCCTGTCAAGTATTTATTTCCTGTATATATAGGAATACCTAGCCCGTTCAGATCATGACACGTGTGCGGTCGGATGCTCCTGAACGTCTGGGCGTAGGGGACAGATAGTTGGTAACTAGATGGCCTCGAGCCTTGTGCTGAGACGGGCCATGATATGATTCTGATGGCGTCTGCGCGTCAGGGCGACTTTTTACGTCTGTGGTGGGACGTGTCAGAGGCTTCCTTAAATGCTTCCTTAAATGCGCCTGCCGTACTCCCGAGGTCCCTGGGCGAGGTCGTCCTCTAGTTCGGACAGAGCCTCTTCGGGAAGCCTACCCTCAGTTCGGGGGTTCCCAGTTCCAGGGGGTTCCGCCTTCGGGGATATCATATTCGGGCAGCAATGTCTGGTGCCACTTTTCCGAAGGCGCGTTGTTCACAACCTTGGGGGGCGAATGGAGTCCTCAAGTTTTACTGGCGTGCCGAGGCTCGGAGCTCTCAGGCTATTTCCCGAGGTGCATCATTCCACCTATTCCCGGGAAGCGCCAGTTCTTCTGGCCGTTGTTGTGGCAGGGTATTCGGCCAGATTGAGGCGACAGCCTTTGGCTATCACATGCCCCCCTCTGGAAAGCCGAAGTGAAGACTTCGGTTTGCATCTCTTTCCGAGGTTGCCGTTGGGAGTCTTGTTGGGAAGCATAACCTGTTCCGAGGTCGCACCTTTTGCCCGAGGGTCTGGGCTGTTCGGCCTTGGCCTATTCTTTGGTGTCTCCGAGGCAAAGCCTGTACCGAAGATACACCTCTTGCCCAAAAGTCATGGGCTGTTCAGCCATAGCCTGTCTCTTGGTGTCCTCGAGGTGGCCTGCTTTTTATTTCTGCAGGTCTGATGGCCAAGCGTGTCAGACTGAGCGGCGCGTCTCCATTTCTCAGGGATGTCAAACGACGTGTCCCAATCAGGAGGCGTGTCCCGGTTTTCCAGGCACGTTTGGGGAGGCACGTCCCCCATTTCTGCGCAGCGGTTGACACGTGGCTTCTTGCCATTGGAGGAGAGGCGCGTCATTTACAGAGGGCGCGCCTTTTCGGGTGCAGCGGGCAGTTACGGCGATGGTTCGCCTCCAATGGGTACTTATGATGTTCTTTCGGTTACCCACCTTTGGCCTATAAATAGCCCATTCCATCATAAGTCCCACTTACTGTTTTTCTGCTCTTTTTCTGCTCTGCCCTCTGTTCTTGCGTTTTATCTTGCTTTCTGTGGCGGAGCTTCTTTAATTAGAGCTTTTTCCTACCAACTTTCACGACGGCATCCTCAGGCAAATCTTTTGGTGGGTTTTGATTTTCAGAGTACTCTGATTCCTCTATTTTTCTGAGTTTTTCTGGAAAACTGTTGTTTTTTCCAAACTCATCTTCTGAGTTTTTTCTGGAAACTATTTTCTTTTCCATCTCAAACTCTTTTTCATGTCTGCGATGCCTGTTCCCGAGAGCTGGAAACCTCTTCTGGCCCATCCTTGCTGTACCACCCTCGAAAAACTAGAGAGGTGGAAGAAAAAATTCTTTCTTCCGTCTTACGCTGTGACCAGACTGCCTCGTTCTAGCCATTTTGCTTTTTCAAACCGTGGCGACGAGGTTACCGTCTTCCGAGCCCAACTGAAGGCCGGACTTCGGTATCCTCCCCCGAAGGTGGTTTGCGAGTTCTGCCAATTCCATGGCATTGCTGTGAACCAGCTTCCCCCGAACGCGTACTGCTATTTTAACGCCTACCTCTGCATGTGTGGCGTGTTCGGGATAGAGCCCCACTTCATCATTTTCATGCAGTACTACAAGCTCTATGTGGTCCCGAAGGGTGGCTTCTATTTTCTGCTGCCTCGGGGATCCGGGAGCAAAAAATTCACCTTCACCTTCGACACGAAGGATAGCTGGCGGGGGTGGCAGCCTAAGTTCTTTTTCCTCAAGGTGGATAAGAACTGGTCTGGTGTCCCGACCAGATGGGCTCAGGGAGTGCTGAACGCAGACGTCGTTGATCCGAGGATGTTGCTGACCCCACCGTTGGCTTCCCTGTTCGCGGATTTCGACGCCCGCATTCGGGCAGTCGCTGACTGGGCTCCCGAGGTCTCTCCTCGTGCTTTTTACCCCTTTCCTATCAACTGGAGGTTGATGACCGAAGAAGTCCTTCGGGAGCTGAAAGTGGTTAAGGAGCACGAAACTGACCTCAATATGCCCGCTCCCGCCATCGCCGGGAAGGACTCCTGGCTGGTCAAGCTCCTTAAGGGGGAGACTTCTTTCGAAACTTTTGCCGAAAGTGAGTAATCTTCCATCCCTTTATACTTTTTCCTCGGACTTACGCTGATATTTCTTCTCTTTTTCAGAGATGGGCGATGGGGCTGCCGCTTATTACAAGGCCCTTTTTTTTGGCCAAGTGGAGAAGGGGGAGCAGACAAAGAAGGCGGCTTCCCGAAGAAGGAAGACGACAGGGGCGGGACCCTCGGCGAAGCGAGCTAGGAAGGCTCTCCAGCCTTTTCAGCCAGAGCTTTTGGAAGAAGAAGCTGGCGAAGACGCTGGTGTTGTTGAAATTCCACCGGCCGAGGTCCCCGCTACTTCCGCCGATGAGCCTCCTCTCGACCTCGAGGCCCCCAGAAACACTGTAGTGGTAGAAGTACCCACCGCCGAGGAGCGGTACCGGTAGAAGGGTAAGGGTCTTTCTTCCGAGGGGCCCGAGGATCCCGAGGACACTGTCTCCGAGGTTCCTCCAGGTATGCCTTTAGGTGAAGTTCAGCTCCTTTTCCTTTCGCGAATTTTTCTTCTGCTCCTAACTTCCTTCTCACTTTCAGGGGAGCCTCTTACTGCTGGCTGGAGGGCCATTCATGAGAGGAAACGGGCCCTGCGCGATGCCACAATCCCTGAGGGGAACATCCCCTTGGAGCCCTTTTGGACAATCACGGAGGATATGAATTTGTTCTCCGACGATTGTCCGAAGATGACAAAAGAGATTTGGAAGGGGATGACCACTGACGCCTCCTTCCGGGCCATTGCGGCGGCTCACCCGAGGGATAATACCCTCGCCGCAAAAGTCACCGAGCATGCTGCTCAGGTATAGTCTTTACACTTTTTTCCTCAATTTTCTAAGTGTTTAGACTTGTACTAACCTGGACTTTTGCCTTGCCGTAGCTGCTGGAGTACGCTGGTTATCTCCGAGTTCGGGTGGCCAGACAGGCTGCCTCCAAGGATGCGACTTCGCGGGAACTCAGTGAAGCGAAGGCTTCGCTTGCGAAGGTGATCGCCAGCAACCAGCAGCTGACAGCGGATTGTTCTCAGCAACTTGCTGCCGTTCGGGAGGAGTTCTCGAAGAAAAGAGAAGAACTTGAAAAGGACTCCTCCCGGAAGATTGCCGACCTCAGCGACCAAGTAAAGGGGCTGCTCGCCGCCAACGAAGATCTTGTCAAGGACAAGGCTGTTTCCGACAGTCTTGCGTCGAGGTTGACGGACGAGAACAATGCTCTTCAAGCCGAGGTCGAGGCTCTGAAGAAGGAGTCCGGAGAGACGCTGGGGATAAGCGAGCTCGAAGAGGAGGTTGCTGAGCTGAGGGACGAGGTCAATGTCCTTGGCATTCAAAAACGTACTTCTGATGACATGGCCAAGGTCGCCTTTCAGGACGGCTTTTGCCTCGCTCGGCACCAGGTGCTGCAGAGGTTCCCAGATTTGGACCTCTCTTTTCTGGAGGGCCTAAATATTCCTGAGGGACCTCGGTGGCAGTGGTCCAAGGTCGAGCATCTGAAGCTTCCTGGTCTTCGTCCGCCCGGCTCTCCCTAGTTTGTTTTAGGGCTCCTCTTATTTTTCCCCTTCGTGCTCCTTCTTTGGACACTTCTTTTGTAAGGCAGCGTTTGCTCTAAATGAACAATCTTTTCGGCTAAGTCCTTTCTTGCAAGTTTCTTCATTTCCACTGTCCCGAACACGTTTGCTTCAAGAGACTTTCGGAAAACCTGCAACCAAAGAAACTTTTTACCTTCCTTTGTCCCGAGCGTGCTCGCTCAAGAGACTTTCTGGAAAGTTTGTAAAAATTTGGCTAAGTCTTTTGCAGGCTTTTTGTTTCCTTTTAACCCAAACATGTTCGCTCAAGGGCCTTCGGAAAACCTTCAGCCAAATTTTTCTGTCTTCCTATTGTCCCGAGCATATTTGCTCAAGGGACTTAGGAAAATTTTCACGAGATTGTTCATTCCCTTTTTCCCGAGCACGCTCGCTCAAGGGTGTTCGGAAATTACCTCTGCTTTTGTTTTGGCGTGTACTTTTGCGAGATTCTTGCTTTCCCTTTTTCCCGAGCATGTTCGCTCAAGGGTGTTCGGAAAATTTTCTCTGCACTGATTATGCCGAGTACTTTTGCAAGATTCTTGTTTCCCATTTTTCCCGAGCATAGTGGCTCAAGGGACTTCGGGAAGTCATATCTGCTTTTTTCGTGGCGAGCACCTTCGCGGAATTTTGTCCTGGACAATTTGGTATACTTAAAAATTTTCTCAAGACCATTCTTCTCCGGACCATCCTGTACTTAGAATATTTTTGTACAATATATTTCTTCCGCTCAACCTTAGGCGTAGAATTTTTTCAGGGCGTCTGAATGCCAAGTGTTTTTCAATTGTACGCCTTCGGCGTCGCCAAGCTTGTACACGCCTTTTCGTACTTCGGCGAGAACCAGATAAGGTCCTTCCCAATTTGCGCGAAGTACTCCGTGAGATGGCCTTCGGGGTGCAAAGTCGGCCTTTCGGAGAACGAGGTCTCCTTTTTTGATTTCTTTTGGCCTGGCTTTTAAGTTGATAGCCGCGGCCACTCTTTGCTGGAAAGCTTTTCTTCTCAGCTCGGCTATTTCTCTGTGTTCGGCCACAAGGTCGAGCTTAGTTCTCAGACCGAGGTCGTTTCTGCCTTCATCAAATACTTGCACCCGTATTGAAGGCTGAACTATCTCTATTGGGATAATGGCCTCTGTTCCGAAGACGAGTGAGAAGGGAGTTTCCCCTGTGGCTCTTCGTGGCGTCGTTCGGTAGCTCCACAATACACTTTGGAGTTCTCCTGGCCATTTCCCCTTGGCTTCCCCAAGTCTCTTTTTCAGGCCATCTTTTATGGTCCTGTTTGATACTTCCACCTGCCCATTGCTTTGGGGGTGAGCTACTGGGGCGAAGTGCATCTTTATTCCGAGGTCGCTGATGAATTCCTGGAATCCTTTGTCTATGAACTGGGATCCATTATCAGCTACTAGTACCCTCGGTATGCCAAATCTGCATACGATGTTTTTCCATACGAATTTCTGCACTTCTTTTGCCGAGATAGTTGCTAGTGGTTCTGCCTCTACCCACTTTGAGAAATAGTCCACTGCTACCACGCAGAATTTCACGCCTCCGGGCGCTGCGGGGAGTGGCCCAATGAGGTCTATACCCCAGACTGCGAAGGGCCAAGGATAGTCTGCCGACGTTACCATTTCCGAGGGTATCCTCTGGATTTTTGCATGTCTCTGGCAACTACCGTACTTCTGGACGAACTGCCTTGCGTCCTTTCTCAGGGTAGGCCAGAAGTATCCTTGGCGGAGTATCACTGCTGCAAGGGCATCAATTCCAATGTGCGAGCCGCACATGCCTTCGTGGACTTCTTCGAGGACCATCTCAGTATCCTCTTCGCCCACACATCTCTGCAGCGGATTTGCATATCCTTGCCGATATAACTCTTCACCAATCAGGAAGAATCTTCCGGCGCGTCTTCGCAGTCTTGCAGCATTGCCGGCGTCTTCGGGAAGCTCATTCTCTGCGAGGTATCTCTTTATGGGGTCCTTCCACCCCATTCCCGAGGTCGTTACGCTTAGCACGGAGATGCTTGGATGGTCTAGCACCTCGGTGTATGTTTTGGACTTCGCTAAGCAATCTGCCTCAGTGTTATTCCGCCGGGGTACATTTTCGATCCGCACGGCGTCAAACTCTTGGATGAGTTTTGTTACCAGCTCGTGGTATTTTGCCAAGATTGGGTCCTTCGCCCCATAATCTCCTGCCGTCTGCCGAACTACCAGCTGGGAATCGCTGTGAGCCCTTAAGTTTCTCACGCCAATCTTTCTGGCCAAGCGTAATCCCGCTATGAGGGCTTCATACTCAGCCACATTATTGGTGACGTTGAAGCTGAACTTGATAGCCTTCATCACCTCTAGGCCTTCGGGTCCTCTGATAACTATTCCAGCTCCCTGGTGTTCGGACCCCGAGGCTCCGTCAACATGCAAGGTCCATTCTGGCTCACCTTCTTTCGGATCTGAGTGGTTCTCCTCAGTGGTGGGTATTTCGGCGATAAAATCTGCCAATGCTTGGGCTTTTATGGCCTTCCGAGGCTCATACGTGATTTCGTGTTCGCCAAGCTCTATGCACCACTTGGAGAGCCTTCCCGAATGATCAACTCTCTTCATAACATCCCGTAGTGGTAGACTACTTCGGACGATGATGGGGTGAGCCTGGAAATATGGTCGCAGTCTTCTTCCTGCAAGCACCAAGGCGTATATAGCTTTTTGAAGCAAAGGGTACCTGACTTCGGCGCCATGCAGGGACTTGCTGACGTAGTAGACCGGCCATTGTTTCGGCCCTTCTTCTTTTATCAGGACCGAGCTCACGGCCTTTTCTGTGACGGCGAGGTACAGTACGAGGGGTTCTCCCTCCCGAGGTTGTCGCAGAGTCGGCAGGCTGGCCAGGTAGACTTTGAGTTCTTCCCAGGCCTTTTGGCAATCTTCATCCCAGGGATGATTGTTTCTTCCGAGGTCGCCTTCCATCTTTGCTGCCTTTGTGAGGACTTTGAAGAAAGGTCTACACCTATCTCCGTACCTGGAAATAAACCTGCTCAGAGAGGTTATTCTTCCGGTTAGTCTCTGCACGTCTTTAACTGTGGCAGGAGTTCGGAACTCAAGCAGAGCCTTAATCTTCTCAGGATTGGCGTCGATGCCTCTTTCGGATACCATGTACCCAAGGAATTTTCCCGACGTCACCCCGAAGATACACTTCTCGGGGTTAAGGCGAATCCCGAAGGCTCTGAGCTTTTGGAAGGTTTCCTCCAAATCTGCAACGTGGTAGCCGGGCAGCTTGCTTTTTACTATCATATCATCAACATATACTTCCATGTTTCTCCCCATTTGGTCTTTAAAGACCTTGTTCATCAGTCTCTGGTAGGTGGCTCCTGCATTTTTCAGCCCGAAGGGCATTCTGATATAGCAGTACGTTCCTCCCTCGGTGATGAAGGCAGTTTTTTCTTCATCTTCGGGGTCCATCCTTATCTGATGGTAGCCGCTGAAGGCATCTAGGAAGCTCAGGAGCCCGTATTCGGCCGTTGAATCTACCAGTTGATCTATTGGCGGGAGGGGAAATGAGTCTTTCGGGCAAGCATCGTTCAAGTTTCTGAAATCAATGCACATCCGGAGTTTGCTGCTACCTTCTTTTGTGGCAATGACCACGTTGCTTAACCATTCGGGGTATTTTACCTCCCTGATAACTTCAGCATCCAATAGGCGCTGGACTTCGGTTTTCACGAAGTTGCTTTTGTGGGCTGAGATGCTTCGTTTCTTTTGCCTGATAGGTTTTGCTTCCGGGCTTACTTTGAGGCTGTGCTGTATTATGCCAGGGTTCACTCCTGGCATGTCTTTCGGCGAGTAGGCAAACAGATCTTTATTTTTTAGCAGAAAGGATACAAGATTTTCCTTATCACCTTTGGCCAAGCTCTTCCCTATTCGGGTAGATTGTCCTGGGACAAGATCTACTGCTTCCGTTTCTGCTTCTGCGGGATCTCCTTTTTTGCCTTTCTCCTGCGCCTTTGCCTCCACCGTTTGTGTAGAGCTGTTTGCCGGAGCCTTTCGTGTTTTTACAAACACCTTTCTTACCTCGGCTTGGTCGATGAAGACCTCTGCATCTCCATCCTTGGTGGCGAATGTGACAGTCAAGTACTTCACATCGGGGCGAATGTGCAGGTTCCCCTGAGTCTGCCTTCCAAGGATGGCGTTGTACGAAGACGGGACGTCCATGACGATGAATCTTGCCATTGTGGACGCGTACAACTCAGCTGCTCCGTCTACCGAAGTGCCTTTCATCATCAAAGGGAGGTCGATCCATCCGAGGACGGGTAGTTCGGATGGCCCAACGCCGAAGGTGGGCGTGGTGACAGGTTTCAGCTCGCTGCTGGAGATGCCCAAGCTCGGCAGTAAGTGCGAGAATAGGACGTCAGCATTTGAGCCATCATCAAGCAACACTCTCTTGACGTCCCAGTTCCTTATTCTCGCCATTATCAGCAGCGGGTCGTCGTGGGGGAAGACGACAGTGGAGCCATCTTTGCGAGCCAATTTCTTTGATGGACTTTGATACTCCATAACCGCAATTTCTCTGGCCTTCCGCTTTCTTTCCGAGGATGGGAGCCCCGTGGTGATGGTTTGGATGACCCCTACTGGAGGTGGAAGGCGCCTTTTTGGACTTCTGTTTCTCCGCCTGTCGGAGTCATAGTCCTCGTTTTCGGCCCTCTCTTCCTCCTCTTTTCTGCCCTTTGGGGAGGGCATCCGCAGGTACTTGCGAAGTTGGCCCTGTTTGATCAGCGACTCTATGTACTTCTTCAGCTGGAAGCAGTCTTCGGTGTCATGACCGTGGTTGCGATGAAACTGGCAGAACTTCTTGGCATTCTTCTTATTATCGGCGGCCATGGCCTTTGGCCGCCGAATCTGCGTCCCTTGCCTTTCCAGCGCCATGAGAATGTTGGTCCGTGTCGTGCTCAAGGGTGTGAAACTTTGAGGTTTCTTTCCTCGCATTCGCCGTGGTCGACCTGTATGTTCAGAAAGATGCCGAGCTTGCTGGCTGGACGCTTCGGCGCGGTGATGATCAGACTTCGGCCCCGCCATCCTCAATTCCTCGGCTGTCATGTGCTGCTCTGCCCTTCGGTAAAATTCTCCGAGGGTATCCGGGGGGTCCTTTGAGAACTCGTAGAACAGCTGTGAGTCACGCCGAAGGCCCCGTGTCATAGCGAGGATGCGGATTTCGGGCCGGAAGTCCGGGACGCTGAGTGCTTCCCTGTTGAATCGTTCGACATAGTCTCGGATCGTCTCTCCGTTTCTCTGCTCTATGTCGAACATCTGTACAGGCATTTTGGCCGTCGGCCTGCTCCCAATGAACTGCTGGGTAAAGGCTGTGGACAACTCCTGAAACTCAGTGATAGTCCCTGGGGGCAACGAATTGTACCATGCTGTTGCTGGGCCCGTAAGGGTGACTTCAAAGCATTTGCACATGGTAGCGTCATCAGCTCCGTGCATTATCATGCTCCGCCTGTACTTCGTCAGATGGGCCTGTGGATCAGTCCGGCCATCATAGATCTCCAGCCTAGGCACTCTGAAGTCGCCTGGCATAGCTGCCTCAACGACGGTGCGAATAAACGGGGAGCCATCTTCGCATAATGCCCCCGACAGCCTGTCCCAAACGGGTTTTCTGGTCACTTGTTTCTCCACTCTGTCCAGCCGTGCCAATATCCTTTCCATAAGCGCAGTGGCGCTACGACCATTTTCGCGGGAGGGAGATCGCCGGCGCCTTTTCGGGGAGCGAGTTCGGCGCGGAGGGGTCAGGGCCCTCGCCTCGGGCGACGAACTGCTTCGCTGTGAGACTCTCGGTCGCTTGGACCCGGTTTGTCCCACAGGCCGTTTCCCGAGGGCTATATCTTCTGTGGATGATTCTCCGCGAGGATCTCCACTTTCTGAACTGCGGTGTGTAGACTTGGGGCTTCTCTCCCGAGGGCGTGTTGATGAGGAGGGTTTCTGGGCCTGTGACTGCTGTGGCCATCTTCGGTCGATCTGCTGAGTCATTTCAGCAACGACCGAGCGCTGAAAGTCCCTCAAGAAGCTCATGGTGATTACCAGAGGGCGGTCCTCCTCGGGCGTAGAAGTCTCTGGGAGTGTCTGCTCAGCAGCCGGTTGTATCTCAGGCGCGGACGAGGACCTTGGGAGTCCCTTGTCCTTAGAACGCCGAGTCTCAACGACAGCAATCTGCGAGCGGGTTCCCACAGACGGCGCCAAATGATGGCCCAAGGCCTCATCGTTGTGAGTCATGATGACTGTTGAGGAGACTTCTAGGAGGAAGAACGCCTGGAAGGTGGATCGCCCCGAGGAGAGTACCTGAAAAGCTGGTAAACAGGGTTAGGAGGCCCCCGGAGTGTTTTTCCGGGGGGGGAGCCTCCGACGCCCAAGTCAGTGGTGGCCGGAAGAAGGAGAAAGTCACTAGCTCAAAGAGAAAGGCAGAAAAGTCTCGCCTGGTATTTTCTCAGGGTGTGGGAGCTGTATATCCGGCCTGCCAACCTCCTGTCAAGTATTTATTTCCTGTATATATAGGAATACCTAGCCCGTTCAGATCATGACACGTGTGCGGTCGGATGCTCCTGAACGTCTGGGCGTAGGGGACAGATAGTTGGTAACTAGATGGCCTCGAGCCTTGTGCTGAGATGGGCCATGATATGATTCTGATGGCGTCTGCGCGTCAGGGCGACTTTTTACGTCTGTGGTGGGACGTGTCAGAGGCTTCCTTAAATGCTTCCTTAAATGCGCCTGCCGTACTCCCGAGGTCCCTGGGCGAGGTCGTCCTCTAGTTCGGACAGAGCCTCTTCGGGAAGCCTACCCTCAGTTCGGGGGTTCCCAGTTCCAGGGGGTTCCGCCTTCGGGGATATCATATTCGGGCAGCAATGTCTGGTGCCACTTTTCCGAAGGCGCGTTGTTCACAACCTTGGGGGGCGAATGGAGTCCTCAAGTTTTACTGGCGTGCCGAGGCTCGGAGCTCTCAGGCTATTTCCCGAGGTGCATCATTCCACCTATTCCCGGGAAGCGCCAGTTCTTCTGGCCGTTGTTGTGGCAGGGTATTCGGCCAGAGTGAGGCGACAGCCTTTGGCTATCAACGGTTACGTTAAAACAACTTTGTTAAAATGCCCAAAAATTGGCACCTTAGTTGATTTTAATTTTGTTTCGCTTTGCTTTTAAATAAATTTCAGTTAATTTTTAATCTAGAATTTTTAACTGAATTAATCGGATGTGGATTTTTAGTAATTAATTTGTATAGAATTTTATACTTCCGAACCATGGACTCTGCCGAGTCATTTGGACACGGAAGATTTTTATTCCGAACCATGGACTCTGCCGAGTCATTTGGACACGGAATTTGGTGAAAATTTTAATCCATATCGTAAAAATATGGATTTTTATCTTTTTATTTAATTTATTTATTTTGAAAGTTTGATATTTTCCAAACCGTAGATCCTCCTGGATCATCCGGATATGGAAATTACTTTAATTAATTGTTAGTTATATAATTATTATTTTTATGGAATTTATTGTTACTAATTTGTAAGTCTTTTGTTTTTAGATTTATTAATAATCTAAAAAATTTATTTTTTATTCTTTACACTTTCTTTTCTTTTCTTTCTTTTCTTTCTTTCTTTTCTTTCTTTTTGATTTTATCTTTCTTTTAGTTTTATTTTTCCTTTCTTTTCTTTCTTTTCTTTTCTTTTCTTTTTCTTTTCTTTCTTTTCTTTCTTTCTTTTCTTTTTTTTTGATTTTATCTTTCTTTTAGTTTTATTTTTCCTTTCTTTTCTTTCTTTTCTTTTCTTTTCTTTTTCTTTTCTTTCTTTTCTTTCTTTCTTTTCTTTTTTTATCTTTTCTTTTTCTTTTCTTTGTTTTCTTTTTTTTATCTTTTTCTTATCTTTCTTATCTTTTTCTTATCTTTCTTTTAGTTTTTTTTTTAGTGAAAGTTATTTATTATTTAAATAATTATTCAATTTATAAAAGAAAAATAAAAATAATTGGCTTTTTAAAAAATTATTTTTATTAGGCTTAAAAAATAATCTTCTTTTAATTTTCATTTATTTATTTAAGTAAGGGTAAAGGTGAATTAAATTAAAAAAAAATTATATAAAGGAAAATTAATAATAATAAAGTGGGGCTTTTTGGCCATCCACTTTAAAAATAAATAATAATAAAGGTTAGCAAAGTTAATTAAATTAATTAACAACAATAATAAAAATTAGCCAAGTTTAATTAAATTAATTGATTAACAACAATAATAAAAAGTTAGTCAAGTTAATTAAATTAATTGATTAACAACAATAATAAAAAGTTAGTCAAGTTAATTAAATTAATTAATTAACAACAATAATAAAAAGTTAGTCAAGTTAATTAAATTAATTAATTAACAACAATAATAAAAAGTTAGTCAAGTTAATTAAATTAATTAATTAACAACAATAAAAGTTAGCCAAGTTAATTAAATTAATTAATTAACAACAATAAAAGTTAGCCAAGTTAATTAATTAATTAACAAAAATAATAAAAAGTTAGACAAGTTAATTAAATTAATTAACAACAATAATAAAAAGTTAGCCAAGTTAATTAATTTAATTAATTAACAACAATAATAAAAAGTTAATTAATTGTTAACAACAATTATAAAAGTTAGTAATAATGCAAAAATTAAAAGGTTAGTAACAATAATAATATTAAAAGTTAGTTGTTAGTAAGTTAATAACAAAAAAAAAAAGGGTTAGTAATAATAAAAAATAAGTAAAACAAGTAAAAATTAAAATAGTTAGGAATTAATTCTGCAAGAACAAAATAAAAGGTTAGTGACCAAAGTGAAAGAAATAAAAAAAATAGAGGACAAAACAAGGGTTGTACCCTTTAGTTTTAATTTTGAATTTTGTTGGGAACGTGAGACAGAGCACATGCGAGGGAGGACGAGGGAGGAGCAGGCACGGCGCAGGGGAGGAAGAGGAAGGGCAGGGTGGCGCAAGGGAGGAACGCAGCGGCGGCGTGGCGGCGGCGCGGACGGAGCGGCGACAGGCGACGGCCGGCAGAGGAAGGAGAAAGAGAGAGAAAACGAGAGGAGAGAGAGAGAGAACGCACGGGAAATGGAAGGAAGAAGATGGTCGAACTGTCAAAATAAAAAATTTTGGGATTTTCTGGAGAAAGGAAGGAGAGCCAGGGGCTAAGGCAGTAATTTGTTTTATTTTTTAAAACGGAGCTCTAAGCTTTCTCTGTATTTTTTTCTGTGTTCAGCACAAAATTTGGGGGGCTATTTATAGAGGAAGTTTGGCTGAACTGTTGATGGATAAATTAATAAAAAATTTCAAACTTATCTTTTAAATTGGTAAAATGACAATTTTAGTCCTTTACGTCTCTCAGCCTCTGGATAAGTTCCTGAAGCTTCTGATTTTGACAATTTTATCGTTTTCTGTCAATTTGCGCCAGAAACGTCGGCAATCCCAAAATTTTATGTGACAAACTACCAAATGCTCCTGGAACTTTCAGACTTTGTCAATGTTTCCCGAAACTTCTTAATGTTGTCATTTTTACCTCAAACTTTTAAATTTTGCCATTTTTTTGGAGTTTTCTTTTTTCTTTCAAATACACACATATATCATTTTAAATCAAATCTTCACAAAAAAAAAAAATGTATTTTAAACTAATTAAAATTTTTAGTAATAATAATAATAATAAAAATAATAATTTTTTTTTATTTAATTTCTTTTATTTAATTTCTTTTAAAATTTTTTATGGTCGGACGAAATTGGGTGTCAACACCGAGACGAGTCCCGAGTGTTTTAAAATGAATTTTTAGAACTTAACTTTAAACCTTAACTAAAACTTGAAAAATAGACAAGAATTTAATCAAGAATTACTAAGTTACAAAGATGGGGGACTTAATCGTATTAAGCTTAATACTTTGATGGCTTGTGTGTTAAGGGAGGGTTTAAGAAGGTGAAAGTGAGAGTGGCTGCCATATTTTCGTGTTCATCCCTTCCACTCTCATTTCCCCATCCAATTCTCCTTGGAATCAAGAAATTCTTGGTGGAACAGGAGGTTATCAAAGTGTATAAGCTAGGAGAAGGCAATTTCAAGCTTAAAAACATGATTTTGAAGCTTGGAGGGGCGTTTTTCTACTTCTCCCATTTTTGAACGAGGTAAGGAATATGTTCTTGATTGAATTCATGTTTGTTAGTTAGTTTGAAGCTTGGGTTTTGCTTAGAGAGTGAAGTTTTGATGTTTGGTGCCATTGCTTTTGATTGGAACTTGTGTAGAACTTTGGTGAGCTTGGTTGGATGAAAAGGGGAATGATTCTTGCTTGTTACTTCGAGTTGAGGTAAGGGAGATATGTTTTTAAGTTCATTGAATGCCATTATCTTGAGTTTGCTTGATGAATTCGAGTGGTTGTAGGTATGGCATTAGTTAAAGGTTTTGGTTGAATTATGGTGGACTAGAGGAATTGGGAGGATTGGATTGATGTTACAAGACATCATAGATTGGCTTGTGATAGTTGGTTGTGATCTATGCAACATGTTCTATGTGTATATGAAATTTGGAGGCATTCCAAGCATGTTTGATATGTGTAGGAAGTGTCCAAAGTTCGTTGCAGCAAAACTGGAGTTTTTCTGGGCATTTTGCGGGTTTGGTGATGCGTCACCAAACCCCACGAGTTCCTACGACGTGTCACGAGGATCTCAGAAAACTGGCAGAATGTCGACAACTGTGGCGACGTGTCGCCCAGACAACATTTGACACCCGGTTTTGTTTTTGGCATAACTTTTTGCTCCGATCTCCGATTGAGGTGATTCAAGATTCCACACGAAGATAAGAGGGAGTACTATCACCTCCAAGTTTTAAAAACACTTAAAATTCCCCAGTTTTAGATTTATATTAACTCAAAGTGAAGGAAAGTTTTAAAGGAAACTATGTTGCAATGATCACAACAAAGTATTACTAGCCCAGGTGAGTGGTTTAGAACCCTTGGCAACCTAGCCATGCCATAGCCACAAGGTTGCAAGGTGAAACCTTGTTCATCTAGTCTACATCAAAGAGGCCCTGCAGCCTAGTCTACAAAGTTCCACCATAATTCCCCTGCATAACGACTATAGGAAGGCTACATGATTGCATCCAGTATGCTTCTGCTTGCTAGGAGTGGGTTAGTGATCAGAACTCACAAGGCACGAAGTGATGCACCGTGAGGAGGACTAGTTTGAGGAGAGGACTTTATGGCCTAGTTATATGTGCATATATCAGATCCTCATACTGTGTGAGCTCGCATCAAGTTTACATATGTTCATCATATGTCCAGTCCTAGTAATTTTCTTGCAGGTACACTGAAGATCCGTTACTGAGAATTGTTGAATTCTCACTCCCTAGTTTTGTTATGCAGAGACTGAAGTTGCTGGACTGGGTAATCGTTGAGGATTATCTCAATAGTACTCTTTTTTGTGTATAGGTATGACAGTTGAGAATCCTTGTGATTCTAGTCTACATAAGTGCTTAGTTGGCTTGTTGGTCAAGTAATAGTACTAACTAGTATCTTCCTTTGGCTGCAGAGCCTAGTAGCACTTGGCAAAGGACTTTTGAGACTCGCCACTAGGATGTGTATCCAAGGTGGGAGTTAGGTTAAAGAGATCTCAGTAGAGTCTTGTATATTTATACAATATTTTAGTTGCCTCCATAGTCTATGTTATGAGGAGTCCTCGACTCTAGGATTGCTCTTGGGTGAGGGCATTAGTCTACTTTATGTATGAATGTTCTCACGAGTTTTTATGTGTAGTAAACTCACACAAATGTTGATTTTTGTATGCTTTGGCTATTTGTACTTATTTTTGTGTAGAAATTACTTGGCCAAGTTAATGTTTTAATGTTTTATGGTTTTAATAAACCAAGTCAAAGCATAAGAGCATGCATATTGCATATTCTAGGTTAATCAACTAGTATCATGGGATTTAATCTGCACACATACACAACTAGCCAATTGCAATCCATCGTGAGACCAACTCTCACAGGGCTTCCTGGGCAGGGGCACGGCCGGTCATGTCAGTTTTTGGTATCAGAGCTTAGGACTCATTTCATAGATATTGGAGGCTAAGACTGAGATCTAGTTTGGAAAGTCCAAGTGCTAGGAAGTTAGTATTGATCAACATTTAGGGAATGTTGTCTGGCTGTGGTTGCAGGTTGCTATGGTTGACACTAGGTCAGGAGCTTCAAGGGGAACTAGGGAACCTGGTGAAGGTTCTAGTGACCCAGTTGTTGACACGATCCCCGTGCCCCTGCCCGGGATACCCTGTGAGCGTTTGTCTCACGGTGGATTGTAATTGGCTAGCTGGTTATGTGTGTGGATTAAATCCAATGCTACTAGTTGATTAACCTAGAAATGCAATATGTATGCACTTATGCTTTGACTTGGTTTATTAAAACCATAAAACGTTTAATCATTTAGACATTTAGCCGGCTAAGTAAAATTCTATATAAATAAATACAAAATGCCAAAGCATATCAAAATCAACCTTTGAGTGATTAACTACACATACACCGCTCGTGAAAGCATTTATACATAAGTAACTAATGCTCTCACCCAGAGAACAATCCCCTGAGTCAAGGACTCTTTATAACATAAATACTGGAGGCAAAATAAAGTACTGTATCAAAATACAAGACTTTGCTGAGATCTTTTACCCTAGCTCCCACTTTGGACTCCTGTCCCAGTGGCGAGTCTCACAAGTCCAGTGCCAAGTGCTACTAGGCTCTGCAGCCAAAGGAAGAAGCAAGTTAGTACCACAGCCTGACCAACAGACCAACTAAACACTTAAGCAGGCTAGAAACTTAAAGTTTCTCAACTACCGTACCTTTACAGACAAAAAGGTACTACCGTGATAATCCTCAGTGATTATCCGGTCCTGCTACTCCAGACTCTGCATAACAAACAGGGAGTGAGAATTCAACATTCTCAGTAAGGGTCTTCGATGTACCTGCAAGAAAAGCTAGGACTCTGGCTGCGAGCTCACACAGCATGAGGGTACTAGTCATATATATATATACTAGGCCGGTAGACCTCTCCTCAAGTAGTCCTCTGTATCAGGCCAAGTGCAATCACTTAGCAACCTGAGACATATACAGGCCAAGCGCAATCACTTAGCAACCTGACATATAGGCCAAGCGCTATCACTTAGCAACCTATCATATGGCTCAAGGGCGAACCTTAGCAAGCCTCATTCAAACATAGAACCTCTCACCTAGTTGTTATGCAGGGGAATTTATGATGGGACTTGTAGACTAGGCCGCAGGGCCTCTTTGATGTCAACTAGATGAACAAGGTTTCGCCTCGGGGCCTCGTGGCTACCGCACGGCTAGGCCGACGAGGGTTCTAAACCTCTCACCTGAGCTATTGATAGCTAATTAAGTTCAATTGCAACATTTGTTTCCTTACTTGTTGCCTAAGCAACTTACTTACCTCAAACAGTTCAAGAAAACTCATACTTCCGGTGGGACTTTCGGAAGTTTCGGAGTACCATCGGGATCCTCGGACCCTTAGGCACGTTCCGAGCCTTCCGTAGTCTCGGTCGGGTCAACGCAGCAAAAAGTCAAACCCCCCCATTTTCTTGTGTTGGCGCCGCGTCGCCAAAGGCAAAAAGGAATTGGCGACGCGTCGCCAGCGAACAAACGCTCTGTGAAGAAAAATTGAATTGGCGACGCGTCGCCAATTTTCGGGCCAATTGGCGCCGCGTCGCCAATTCTGCAGAAATGCAGAATTCGGCCGTTTGCTGCTACAAACTTTGGCAACCAAATACATATAGCAAACATGCATCAAAAGTTACCAAATTTGATACACATGAAGTACATGTTGCAAGGAACAAAACCAACTATCAAAGCCAAACTATGATGCATTAGAAGCATCAAACCAATCCTTCGAATTTAGCTAGTCCATCATAATTCCCAAAACGTTTCTTCATACCATACCCAAAAATTACTCAACTTTCTCAATCCATTTCAATCCAAAAGCAATCCAACAACTTAAAAACACTTTCTCCCTTACCTTAACACCAAGAACAAGCAAGAATTCGAACCCTTCCTCTTCCAAACAAGCTTCCAAAGTTCTACACAAAACCATACCAAAACAAAGCTCTAAAACATCAAAAATACATCTTTCAACCAAAACCCAAGCTTCCAATCAACCAAATAACACGAATTCAATCAAGAACATAACTCATACCTCGTTCAAAAACAGGGGATGGAGAAAAACGCCTCTCCAAGCTTCAAAAACATGGATTCAAGCTTGAAAATCACTTCTCCAAGCTTGAACATCCTTAATTGCGCCTCTTGACACCAAGATCACTTGATTCCAAGTTCAATTTGAGAGAGAAATGAGTGAGGGAAGCTTAAGAACGTGTTAATGGTAGCTTCTCCCCCTCTTTCCCTTCTTAAACCCTCACTTAGCAACCAAGATCACCAAGGTTTCAAGTTAAGTGCAATTAGGTCCCCCATCTTTGTAACTTAACAGTTCTTGATTAAATTCTTGTCTATTTGTTGAGTTTGAGTTAAGGTTAAAAGTTAAGTTCTAAAAATTCATTTTAAAACACTCGGGACTCGTCCCGGCCACTCAGGGTGCAAAATTACCATTTTGCCCCTGAACTTAGTTCAGAGCTTTATTCTTGTCGGAACTTAGTGAACTTTGGCAAACTTCTTAATTCTTGCTAGGCAAACTTAAATTAAACTTCTAAACTAAATTCTAAAGTCCTTACCTCCCTCTAGAAGGGCCGTAACATTCTCCCCTCCTTCTGGAATTTGGTCCCCCAAATTCCGTTGCAACTCTGGAAAAACACCAGGATATCTTTTCAGCATATCCTGCTCTGTCTCCCAGGTAGCTTCCTCCTCACTATGGTTAGACCAAAGGATCTTAACCATCGGAATCCACTTAGTCCGCAGTTTCTTGACTTGCCTATCCAAAATCTGAACTGGTTTCTCTTCATAAGTCAAGTCCTCCTGAATGGGTATGACTGAAGGATTTACTACCTGTCCGGGCTCAACTGTGCACTTCCTGAGTAAACTAACGTGAAACACATTATGCACTTGAGAAAGGTTAGGCGGTAAAGCCAACCGATAAGCAACTTTCCCAACTTTCTCTAACACTTCATAAGGTCCAATGAACCTTGGAGCTAACTTGCCCCTCTGTCCAAAACGACTAACTCCTCTCATGGGCGACACTTTCAGAAGTACTTTGTCACCAACCTCAAAACTCAATTCTCTTCTCCTTCTGTTTGCATACTTAGTCTGTCTGTCATTAGCTGTCTTGATTCTCTGCTGAATCAACTTAATCTTAGCTGTAGTGTCAGCTATGATCTCAGGTCCAACGACCACTCTGTCTGTTGGATCTGCCCAACAATGAGGTGTCATACATCGTCTCCCATACAAAGCTTCATAGGGCGCCATTCCAATAACAGATTGATGACTGTTATTATAGGCAAACTCGATCAGTGGTAAGTGCTGATCCCAATCACCTCTGAAATCAATGACACACATGCGTAGCATGTCCTCCAAAGTCTGAATCACCCTCTCTGACTGTCCGTCAGTCTGTGGATGAAAAGCAGTACTGAGGCTAACTTTACTGCCCAATGCTTCCTGAAAAGCATTCCAGAACCGTGATGTAAATCGTGGATCTCTGTCTGATATGATCTAATCCAGTATCCCATGGAGTCTCACAATCTCCCTGAGATATAACTGAGCCAACCTCTCCAATGTATAGGTGACTCTGATCGGTATAAAGTGTGCCGACTTCGTCAACCTGTCAACCACTACCCAAATAGCATCATGCTGACTCCGGGTGGTCGGTAACCCCACTAGGAAATCCATAGTAACGGATCCCCACTTCCTCACTGGTAGAGATAAACTCTGAAGTGTGCCTGCTGGTTTCTGGTGTTCAGCTTTCACCACCTGACATGTCAAACACTTTGCCACATGTCCTCGTACATCTCTCTTCAGTCCTGGCCACCAAAAATGTGTCTTCAGATCTTGATACATCTTACTAACACCAGGGTGAATACTCAATGTGCTGCTATGTGCCTCTTGTAGGACTTGCTGTCTAAGTCCCTCAACATTCGACACATAGAGTCGATCACCATAATGCAGTATTCCATCTTTGTACTTGAACTCTTTCTTCAAAGCACCAGTCTTAGCTTCACCTGAAATCTTCTTCAACAATGGATCTTTCAACTGAGCTTCTCTGACTCTGGCTAACCAAGCCGTCTGAATCTCCAAAACGTAGACTAAGGATTTTTCTCGACTTTGCCATAATTCATGCAAAGCTAAGAAACAATCCTTCAATGCTCCTTCTGAAGAATCTGTAGCCTGATCCTTGGACAAGATCACTCCTGTGTACTTCCGGCTCAAAGCATCTGCTACCACGTTCCCTTTACCAGCACAATACTCGATCGAACAATCATAGTCTTTAATGTACTCAATCCATCGCCGCTGTCTCATGTTCAGATCCTTCTGAGTAAACAAATACTTCAAACTCTTGTGATCAGTGAAGATTCTGAACGATCTTCCCATCAAATAATGTCTCCATAATTTCAGTGCAAAGATCACTGCTGCAAGCTCAAGATCATGAACAGGGTAGTTCAACTCATTAGGCCTCAACTGTCTTGAACCATAAGCAATCACCTGACTGTCCTGATGTAGAACACAACCCAAACCTGAACCTGACGCATCAGTATAAACTGTAAAGGCTCTGTCCGGGTCTGGTAACACAAGTATAGGTGCACTGCTCAACTTTTCCTTCAGCTTCATGTAGGCTTCTTCACACTTCGGTGTCCACTCAAATTTCTGAGCTTTCCTGGTCAATGCTGTCAACGGCGTAGCTATCACAGAGAATTTCTCTATGAAGCGTCTGTAGTAACCTGCTAGACCCAAGAAACTCCTGACCTCTGTAACTGTAGTCGGTCTCTTCCAATTAACCACTGCTTGAACCTTTTCAGGATTAACTGACAAACCTTGAGCACTGATAATATGCCCCAAAAACTGAATCCTCTCGGACCAAAACTCACACTTAGAAAATTTTGCATAGTACTGATTATCCTTCAGCACTTGCAAAACCGTTCTAAGGTGCTCCTCATGCTCTGCTGTAGACTGTGAATAGATCAGAATATCATCGATGAAGACCTCAACAAACTGATCCAGAAATGGCTTAAAGATCCGATTCATAGCTTCCATAAACACTGCTGGAGCATTAGTCACACCAAAAGGCATAACCGTATACTCATAATGCCCGTACCTTGTCCTGAAGGCAGTCTTCGGAATGTCTTCCTCCTTAACTCTGATCTGAAAATACCCAGACCGAAGATCAATCCTGGAAAACACTCTCGCTCCTCTGAGTCTGTCAAACAAATCATCAATTCTAGGAAGTGGATACTTATTCTTAACTGTCACTGCATTCAACTTCCTGTAATCGATGCACAACCTGAAAGTCCTATCCTTCTTTTTCACAAATAATACTGGAGCTCCCCACGGTGATACACTCGGTCTTATGAAACCTTTCCCTAGCAGTTCCTCCAACTGCTTCTTCAACTCATCCATCTCAGGAGCCGACATCCTATAAGGTGGTACTGAAATAGGCTCAACCCCTGGTTGCAGATGGATAGCAAACTCAGTATCCCTCCTAGGTGGTAACCCAGGTAACTCCACTGGAAACACCTCAGGAAACTGATTAGCTACAGGAATGCTCCCCAACTCTTCCTCTATAGCTACTCCATTCAACGAGTAATACTCCTCTTCACCAACTACAGGGATGGTATCTACAAGTCTAAGGTGTAAACTCTTAGCACTAGATGCCAACCCTCCTGTGCAAGTCACTCTAGCCCCCTGAGCATCAATGATGTCAACTGAGTGATTCGCACAGTTAATTTGTGCCTTGTGTTTACTCAACCAATCCATTCCCAGCACCAGGTCATATGATTTCAACTCAATCACCCACAACTCACAACAAAAGTCATGATCACCTAACTGCAAAGGATACCTAGTAACCACTTCATTGGTCACAATAAAACCTCTCCCTGCAGTCCTGATGAGTCTCAACTCACCCGCAATTTCACGCTGTAAACTATGCTTATCTACCAAGGCAGAAGATATCACTGAAAGAGTAGCTCCCGTATCGAAAAGCACTCTAACACTACTGCTCAGAAAAGTAAAATTACCTCGTACAGCTGGCGGTTCTCTAGCCGCCTGGTTCGTCAAAGCGAAGACTCTTGGGTTCACTGCTGCAGCAACTACTCCAGGCCGGTTCCCAATAGCAAGCGGTACTGGAGGTAAAACCCGAGATGGACCTGTAACTGATCGAACTCTTGGGCAGTCCCTGGCCCAATGCCCTCTCTGACCACAGACATTACAAATATCTGTGCCCAGTGTACATGGTCTTCCACCTTGGAACCGTCTGCACCTAGGACACACACCTGTCCTCCTCCTCTTAGATGGATCCTGGTTCCCTACCATTGGTCGCTTTCCAGCACTTTTCCCCAAGTTAGATGGCCCAGCTTCCACCTTTTTCACAGGTGCTCTGGAATCCTCGAATTCCCTTTCCAATGCCAATGCCTTCTGAACCATCTGGCGATAACTCCTGATGTCAACTGTCGCCATATACCTCCTGAAAATAGGCTTCAGGCCCTGGGAAAACTTCTTGGCTTTCAGCTCATCATTACCCAACATATATGGAGCATACCGGATAAGTGAGTTGTAGCGCTGCTCATACTCTCGTACTGACATCTCCCCCTGTGTCAGATTCTCAAACTGGATCCTCCTCTGATCCTGTGCAGCTTCACTAATGTACTCCTGTCTGAACTTCTTTTCGAAGTCTGACCACTTGAGCACCTTTTTCTTGTGCTCTGGGCGAGTGCCATTACTCTCCCTCAATAACTCCATCACATCGTCCCACCAAAGACTGGCTCTCCCTCTCAGAAAGAAAGGTACTAGAACCATCCTCTGCTCTGTCTCATAACCACCACAAGTAAAGAGGCGGTTCATAACAGACAACCAATCCTCTGCTCTATCAGGATCTCCTGTCCCGTCGAAGCTAGGTGGATCAACTGTCTTGAATTTCTCTAACAGTCTCATCTGATGTGGAGTGTCTCCCCTCCTTGGAGCCTCCATCATCTCTGGTTCCTCAACCTCCTCAAGAACTTGATTTCTAGGTTCCTGAGCTCTAGGCACTTGCTGTTGTTCAGCATGCCTTTCCTGTTCTTGTTGTGGCTCAACTTCCTCCTGGACAACACCTCTGTCCCCATAATCTCTGAACATCTCTGTTACAAGAGTGTTCATACCCTGTGCCACCTGAGACATAGTCTCAGTCAAACCCTGTAGCACTCTGGATATCTCATCCAACCTCGCCACAACTGGGTCACTAGAACCTTCACCAGGTTCCCTAGTCCCCCTCGAAGTTACAGATCTCGTATCAACCATAATAACCTGCAACCACAGCCAGACAACATTTCCCCAGATGTTGGTCAGTACTAACTTCCTAGCACTTGGACTTTACTACTAGATCTCAGTCTAAGCCTCCAATATCTATGAAATAAACCCTTAGCTCTGATACCAAAAACACTGACACGATCCCCGTGCCCCTGCCCGGGATACCCTGTGAGCGTTTGTCTCACGGTGGATTGTAATTGGCTAGCTGGTTATGTGTGTGGATTAAATCCAATGCTACTAGTTGATTAACCTAGAAATGCAATATGTATGCACTTATGCTTTGACTTGGTTTATTAAAACCATAAAACGTTTAATCATTTAGACATTTAGCCGGCTAAGTAAAATTCTATATAAATAAATACAAAATGCCAAAGCATATCAAAATCAACCTTTGAGTGATTAACTACACATACACCGCTCGTGAAAGCATTTATACATAAGTAACTAATGCTCTCACCCAGAGAACAATCCCCTGAGTCAAGGACTCTTTATAACATAAATACTGGAGGCAAAATAAAGTACTGTATCAAAATACAAGACTTTGCTGAGATCTTTTACCCTAGCTCCCACTTTGGACTCCTGTCCCAGTGGCGAGTCTCACAAGTTCAGTGCCAAGTGCTACTAGGCTCTGCAGCCAAAGGAAGAAGCAAGTTAGTACCACAGCCTGACCAACAGACCAACTAAACACTTAAGCAGGCTAGAAACTTAAAGTTTCTCAACTACCGTACCTTTACAGACAAAAAGGTACTACCGTGATAATCCTCAGTGATTATCCGGTCCTGCTACTCCAGACTCTGCATAACAAACAGGGAGTGAAAATTCAACATTCTCAGTAAGGGTCTTCGATGTACCTGCAAGAAAAGCTAGGACTCTGGCTGCGAGCTCACACAGCATGAGGGTACTAGTCATATATATATATACTAGGCCGGTAGACCTCTCCTCAAGTAGTCCTCTGTATCAGGCCAAGTGCAATCACTTAGCAACCTGACACATATACAGGCCAAGCGCAATCACTTAGCAACCTGACATATAGGCCAAGCGCTATCACTTAGCAACCTATCATATGGCTCAAGGGCGAACCTTAGCAAGCCTCATTCAAACATAGAACCTCTCACCTAGTTGTTATGCAGGGGAATTTATGATGGGACTTGTAGACTAGGCCGCAGGGCCTCTTTGATGTCAACTAGATGAACAAGGTTTCGCCTCGGGGCCTCGTGGCTACCGCACGGCTAGGCCGACGAGGGTTCTAAACCTCTCACCTGAGCTATTGATAGCTAATTAAGTTCAATTGCAACATTTGTTTCCTTACTTGTTGCCTAAGCAACTTACTTACCTCAAACAGTTCAAGAAAACTCATACTTCCGGTGGGACTTTCGGAAGTTTCGGAGTACCATCGGGATCCTCGGACCCTTAGGCACGTTCCGAGCCTTCCGTAGTCTCGGTCGGGTCAACGCAGCAAAAAGTCAAACGCCCCCATTTTCTTGTGTTGGCGCCGCGTCGCCAAAGGCAAAAAGGAATTGGCGACGCGTCGCCAGCGAACAAACGCTCTGTGAAGAAAAATTGAATTGGCGACGCGTCGCCAATTTTCGGGCCAATTGGCGCCGTGTCGCCAATTCTGCAGAAATGCAGAATTCGGCCGTTTGCTGCTACGAACTTTGGCAACCAAATACATATAGCAAACATGCATCAAAAGTTACCAAATTTCATACACATGAAGTACATGTTGCAAGGAACAAAACCAACTATCAAAGCCAAACTATGATGCATTAGAAGCATCAAACCAATCCTTCGAATTTAGCTAGTCCATCATAATTCCCAAAACGTTTCTTCATACCATACCCAAAAATTACTCAACTTTCTCAATCCATTTCAATCCAAAAGCAATCCAACAACTTAAAAACACTTTCTCCCTTACCTTAACACCAAGAACAAGCAAGAATTCGAACCCTTCCTCTTCCAAACAAGCTTCCAAAGTTCTACACAAAACCATACCAAAACAAAGCTCTAAAACATCAAAAATACATCTTTCAACCAAAACCCAAGCTTCCAATCAACCAAATAACACGAATTCAATCAAGAACATAACTCATACCTCGTTCAAAAACAGGGGATGGAGAAAAACGCCTCTCCAAGCTTCAAAAACATGGATTCAAGCTTGAAAATCACTTCTCCAAGCTTGAACATCCTTAATTGCGCCTCTTGACACCAAGATCACTTGATTCCAAGTTCAATTTGAGAGAGAAATGAGTGAGGGAAGCTTAAGAACGTGTTAATGGTAGCTTCTCCCCCTCTTTCCCTTCTTAAACCCTCACTTAGCAACCAAGATCACCAAGGTTTCAAGTTAAGTGCAATTAGGTCCCCCATCTTTGTAACTTAACAGTTCTTGATTAAATTCTTGTCTATTTGTTGAGTTTGAGTTAAGGTTAAAAGTTAAGTTCTAAAAATTCATTTTAAAACACTCGGGACTCGTCCCGGCCACTCAGGGTGCAAAATTACCATTTTGCCCCTGAACTTAGTTCAGAGCTTTATTCTTGTCGGAACTTAGTGAACTTTGGCAAACTTCTTAATTCTTGCTAGGCAAACTTAAATTAAACTTCTAAACTAAATTCTAAAGTCCTTACCTCCCTCTAGAAGGGCCGTAACAGTTGTGGCAAGGCTGGATGAGATATCCTGGGTATTACAGGGGTTGACAGAGACTATGGCCCAAGTGGCACAGGGTATGAACATCCATGTGACTGAGATGTTCAGAGATTATGAGGACAGAGATGCTGTTCAAGAGGATAATGACCTACATCAGGAGCAGGAAGGGCTAGTTTATGGTGGGATGATGTGATGGAGTTGTTGAGGGAAAGTAATGATACTCACCTAGAGCACAAGAAGAAGGTGCTCAAGTAGTCAGACTTCGAGAAGAAGTTTAGATAAGAGTGCATCAGTGAAGCTGCATAGGATTAGAGGAGGATCCAGTTCGAGAATTTGACATAGGGAGAGATGTTTGTGCAAGAGTATGAGCAATGCTACAATTCTCTTATCCGGTATGCTCCATTTATGATGGGCAATGATGAGTTGAAAGCTAAGAAGTTCTTCCAAGGTTTGAAGCCTATACTCAGGAGGTATATAGGGACAGTGGATATCAGGAGCTATCGCCAGGTGGTTCAGAAGGCGTTGGCCTTAGAAAGGGAATTTGAGGATTCCAGGACATCTAGCAAAAAGGTGGAGGTTGGACCAACCAACTTAGGAAAAAGTGTCAGGAAGCGACCAATGGTGGAGAACCAAGGTCCATCCAAGAGAAGGAATATGGGTTTATGTCCTAGATGCAGACGGTTTCATGGTGGAAGACCATGTACTCTGGGGACAGATGCTTCTAATATCTGTGGTCAGAGAGGACATTGGGCAAGGGAAGGCCCAAGGGCTCGACCGATGTCAGGTCTGCCCCGGAATTTACCCCCTGTACCCCTTTCCATAGGGAATCGGCTTGATGTAGCTGCAACAGTAGTTGAGCCGAGGGTTTTCACCCTGATGAGTCAAGTGGCCAGACAACCAGCCACCGTTCGAGGTAATTTAACTTTTCAGAATGGTAGTGTTAGAGTGCAATTTGATACGGGAGCTACTCTATCAGTGATATCTTCTACCTTGGTAGATAAGTTTAAATTGCAGCAAGAAATCTCGGGTGAGTTAAGATTCATCAGGACTGCAGGGAGGGGTTTTATTGTAACCAATGAAGTGGTTACTAGGTATCCCTTGTAGTTAGGTGATCATGATTTCTGCTGTGAGTTATGGGCGATAGAGTTGAGGTCATATGATCTAGTGTTGGGAATGGATTGGTTGAGTAAACATAAGGCACAAATTGATTGTGCAAATCACTCAGTTGACATTACTGATGCTCAAGGAGCTAGAGTGACTTGCATAGGAGGGTTGGTGACACGATCCCCGTGCCCCTGCCCGGGATACCCTGTGAGCGTTTGTCTCACGGTGGATTGTAATTGGCTAGCTGGTTATGTGTGTGGATTAAATCCAATGCTACTAGTTGATTAACCTAGAAATGCAATATGTATGCACTTATGCTTTGACTTGGTTTATTAAAACCATAAAACATTTAATCATTTAGACATTTAGCCGGCTAAGTAAAATTCTATATAAATAAATACAAAATGCCAAAGCATATCAAAATCAACCTTTGAGTGATTAACTACACATACACCGCTCGTGAAAGCATTTATACATAAGTAATTAATGCTCTCACCCAGAGAACAATCCCCTGAGTCAAGGACTCTTTATAACATAAATACTGGAGTTAAAATAAAGTACTGTATCAAAATACAAGACTTTGCTGAGATCTTTTACCCTAGCTCCCACTTTGGACTCCTGTCCCAGTGGCGAGTCTCACAAGTCCTTTGCCAAGTGCTACTAGGCTCTGCAGCCAAAGGAAGAAGCAAGTTAGTACCACAGCCTAACCAACAGACCAACTAAACACTTAAGCAAGCTAGAAACTTAAAGTTTCTCAACTACCGTACCTTTACAGACAAAAAGGTACTACCGTGATAATCCTCAGCGATTATCCGGTCCTGCTACTCCAGACTCTGCATAACAAACAGGGAGTGAGAATTCAACATTCTCAGTAAGGGTCTTCGATGTACCTGCAAGAAAAATTACTAGGACTCTGGCTGCGAGCTCACACAGCATGAGGGTACTAGTCATATATATACTAGATCCGTAGACCTCTCCTCAAGTAGTCCTCTGTATCAGGCCAAGTGCAATCACTTAGCAACCTGACACATATACAGGCCAAGCGCAATCACTTAGCAACCTGACATATGGCTCAAGGGCAAACCTTAGCAAGCCTCATTCAAACATAGAACCTCTCACCTAGTTGTTATGCAGGGGAATTTATGACGGGACTTGTAGACTAGGCCGCAGGGCCTCTTTGATGTAAGCTAGATGAACAAGGTTTCACCTCGTGGCCTCGTGGCTCCGGCACGGCTAGGCCGACGAGGGTTCTAAACCTCTCACCTGAGCTATTGATAGCTAATTAAGTTCAATTGCAACATTTGTTTCCTTACTTGTTGCCTAAGCAACTTACTTACCTCAAACAGTTCAAGAAAACTCATACTTCCGGTGGGACTTTCGGAAGTCTCGGAGTACCATCGGGATCCTCGGACCCTTAGGCACGTTCCGAACCTTCCGTAGTCTCGGTCGGGTCAACGCAGCAAAAAGTCAACCCCCCCATTTTTAGGTGTTGGCGCCGCGTCGCCAAAGGCAAAAAGAATTGGCGACGCGTCGCCGACGAACAAACGTTCTGTGACTGAAAAATGAATTGGCGACGCGTCGCCAATTTTCGGGCCAATTGGCGCCGCGTCGCCAATTCTGCAGAAATGCAGAATTTGGCCGATTGCTGCTACGAACTTTGGCAACCAAATACATATAGCAAACATGCATCAAAAGTTACCAAATTTCATACACATGAAGTACATGTTGCAAGGAACAAAACCAACTATCAAAGCCAAACTATGATGCATTAGAAACATCAAACCAATCCTTCGAATTTAGCTAGTCCATCATCATTCCCAAAACGTTTCTTCATACCATAACCAAAAATTACTCAACTTTCTCAATCCATTTCAATCCAAAAGCAATCCAACAACTTAAAAACACTTTCTCCCTTACCTTAACACCAAGAACAAGTAAGAATTCGAACCCTTCCTCTTCCAAACAAGCTTCCAAAGTTCTACACAATTTCAAACCAAAACAAAGCTCTAAAACATCAAAAACACATCTTCTAACCAAAACCCAAGCTTCCAATCAATCAAATAACATGAATTCAATCAAGAACATAACTCATACCTCGTTCAAAAATAGGGGATGGAGAAAAACACCCTCTCAAGCTTCAAAAACATGGATTTAAGCTTGAAAATGCATCCTCCAAGCTTATACACCCTTAATTGCACCTTTTGGCACCAAAAGCTTTTGATTCCAAGCTTAATTTGAGAGAGAAATGGAGTGGAGAAGCTGGAAAACGGGTTATGGCAGCCCAAACCCTTCTTCCCTCTTCTTAAACCCCACTTAACCCCTCAAACCACCAAGGTTTCAAGTTTTGTGCAATTAAGTCCCCCATTTTTGTAACTTAACAGTTCTTGATTAAATTCTTGTCTATTTGTTGAGTTTGAGTTAAGGTTAAAAGTTACGTTCAAAAAATTCATTTTAAAACACTCGGGACTCGTCCCGGCCACTCAGGGTGCAAAATTACCATTTTGCCCCTGAACTTAGTTCAGAGCTTTATTCTTGTCGGAACTTAGTGAACTTTGGCAAACTTCTTAATTCTTGCTAGGCAAACTTAAATTAAACTTCTACACTAAATTCTAAAGTCCTTACCTCCCTCTAGAAGGGCCGTAACAGTTGGCATCTAGTGCTAAGAGTTTACACCTTAGACTTATGGATACCATCCCCATAATTGGTGAAGAAGAGTATTATTCATTGAATGGAGTGGCTATAGAGGAAGAACTGGAGAGAATTGCTGTAGCTAATCAGTTTCCTGAGGTGTTTCCAGTAGAGTTACCTGGGTTACCACCTAAGAGGGATACTGAATTTGCAATCCATCTACAACTAGGGGTTGAGCCTATTTCCATACCACCTTATAGGATGTCAGCTCCTAAGATGGATGAATTAGAGAAACAGTTGGAGGAACTGCTAAGGAAAGGCTTTATAAGGCCTAGTGTATCACCGTGGTGAGCTCTGGTGTTATTTGTGAAGAAGAAAGATGGAACTTTCAGGTTGTGCATTGATTATAGGAAGTTGAATGCAGTGACAATCAAGAATAAATATCCGCTTCCTAGAATTGATGATCTGTTTGATAGACTTAGGGGAGCAAAAGTGTTTTCCAGAATTGATCTTCGGTCTGGGTATTTTCAGATCAGAGTTAAGGAGGAAGATATTCCGAAGATTGCTTTCAGAATGAGGTATGGACATTATGAATATACGGTTATGCCTTTTGGTGTGACGAATGCTCCAGCAGTATATATGGAAGCCATGAATCGGATCTTTAAGCCATTTTTGGATCAGTTTCTTGAAGTTTTCATCGATGATATTCTGGTATATTCACATTCTACATCAGAGCATGAGGAGCACCTTAGAACAGTTTTGCAAGTGCTAAAGGATAATCAGTACTATGCAAAGTTGTCTAAGTGTGAGTTTTGGTCAGAGAGGATTCAGTTTTTGGGGCATATCATCGGTGCTCAGGGTTTGTCAGTTGATCCTGAAAAAGTTTAAGCAGTAGTTGAGTGGAAGAGATCGACTATAGTTACCGAGGTCAAGAGTTTCTTGGGTTTGGCAGGTTACTACAGACGTTTTATAAAGAATTTCTCTGTGATAGCTACACTGCTGACAGCATTGACCAAGAAGACTCAGAAGTTTGAGCGGACACCAAAGTATGAAGAAGCTTATATGGAATTAAAGGAGAGATTAATTAGTGCACCTATACTTGTCTTACCAGATCCAAATAGAGCCTTTACAGTTTATACTGATTCATCTGGTTCCGGATTGGGATATGTATTGATGCAAGAAAGTCAGGTGATTGCTTATGGTTCGAAATAGCTGAGGCCTAATGAACTGAACTATCCTGTTCATGATCTTGAGCTGGCAGCAGTGATTTTTGAACTGAAGTTATGGAGGTATTATTTGATGGGAAGGTCATTCAGAATCTTCACCGATCACAAGAGTTTGAAATATTTATTTACCCAGAAGGATTTGAATATGAGACAGCGGCGATGGATTGAATACATAAAAGATTATGACTGTTCGATTGTGTACTATGCTAGCAAGGGAAATGTGGTGGCAGATGCATTGAGCCGAAAGTACACAGGAGTGGTCTTATCTAAAGATCAGGCTATGGATTCCTCTAAAAGAGTATTGAGGGACTGTTTCTTAGCTTTGCATGAATTATGGCAAAGTCGAGAAAAATCCCTGGTCTACGTTTTAGAAGTCCAGTCAGCTTGGTTAGTCAAAGTTTAAGAAGCCCAGATGAAAGATCCATTGTTGAAGAAAATTCAGAAGAAGCAAAACTTGGCACACTGAGGAAGGAATTCAGATACAACGATGGAATATTGCATTATGGAGATCATCTTTATGTACGGAATGTGGACGAACCTAGGCAGCAAGTCCTACAAGAGGCACATAGTAGCACTTTGAATATTCACCTTGGTGTTAGTAAGATGTATCAAGACCTGAAGATACATTTCTGGTGGCCAGGATTAAAAAGGGATGTAAGAGGACATGTGGCAAAGTGTTTGACATGTCAGATGGTTAAAGCTGAACATCAGATGTTACCACCTCACAAAATGGGAGAATTACAAGTGTGTCATAATGGCTAAAAATCATTATATTGTGTAATTCTCACCATAGTGATTGTAGTGTGGGGGGTAAAAGGTATGATCAACACCTCCTTAAAAGTGTTCCAAGTTGGTAACTTGGTCTCCAAGAAAAGCCTTAAGGATTGCTTGTTTTTCAAGCAACCTATGGACTTTTTTGTAAGATTTTGGAAATTCGGGTACCCACTCCGGGGTAGTCCAGTTATGGTGCCAAAACTGTGCATTTAGACTCCCGGGATTGGTAATGTTCTGTAGGCCATCAGAACACTACCCTTAGTGTGCATACCCAAGTGGCCCTCTTGGGCACTATGTAAATACAAGCCTATTGGTCCAACCATCAAAAACAAATTCACATTTCATCCATACCATGGCAGCAAAGAAGGAAAACACTAGCACAAGTCCTAGTTTTGGCTTCCACACATTAGGCAATCCTGTTAAATTCAAGTGATCAACCACTGTGCCTGTAACTTCCACTAATGAACTGTATCATTCTAACCTCATACCCCCATATTTTATTTGCTCCATTATGAAGTAGAGACTTACAGAAAACCAAGGAATTTTGTTTTACACCAATAGCCCACCCATGGACCAAGTTATGGATTTTTTAAGTTGGTTACAAAATTCTGACCAAATGAACAGCAACTCAGCCAATTTTGAAACGTCATATATTTGGCTACAAGGATCCAAATCCAGAAATTCTAAATTAAAGTTCAACCTCTAGATGTTCTCTAGTTTTGGTCAAAATTTCATACCAAGATTCATTCTACACAGGGATATATTAAACTTTCGGTACATGGTCAAAATTCTGGCAACTTTTGGACCATTTTGCCCATACAATTTTTCCAAACCATGCAAACACTTCATTCGCAAGGGGAAAGCCCTCCAAGGCTATCCCATATATGTCCATTACACATAGGAATTACGTTACCTTTATTTTAACATCTTTATGTGGGCAAAACAGAATTTACAAGTAAGCAGCCCATCATTCACACTTAGGCAGCTTTGCACCACATCACTTACATAGCCAAAACATTACTCAAACGTTCAGATACTTGTCTCATTTTACATACACTACATGTACATGCATACATGCACTAAAATATGGTCTTAAATCAGCTAAATACGCACCCTAGGTTACAGGAGGTCCTGAGACACAATGGACTCCAAAACAGGATGCTGGACAGCTGCTGCACTACACAGTAAGTACCACCATTAAAAATATCAAATATGCTCCTAAAATCACCAAAATTTCCAGATCATAACTAGACATAAGGAAGTTCATGTAACTGAAATTTCAGATCAAAAATCAAACCATAAAGGTTATTTTGAATGTGATCTTTCCGCTGGACCTGAAATGACAGAATTGAGGGGAGTAAGTTTCATTGAGAAACATAGTAAGGGTAGCACTTGGATTCAATAGGCAATGTAACCATCATTAAAACCTGCATCAAAAGACACTAAAACACAAAAACCACAATGCATATATACAAGATATAGCAACCAAATGCAGCAGCCAAACACAAACAACAAACACATGAAATGTGGCAGCAACATATACCATAGGTTAGTCCATAAAACATGCATTAAACTTAAATAAATCACTATGGAAGCCCTCCTCAAGCTAATGCTTGGTCTTAGGAGGATTTTAACAGTAGTTAGTACTAACGTTTGGGCTCTAGAAACCCAGAAATTCGCTGCCATCACTGTGCACTTCACACTAGGTCACAAAACCTTCAATAAGTGCACCCCCCCTCACTAAGCTTGGTTCATCAAGCACATGGCTCTCTTCCAAGCTTAGCCCTAGCTCCAGGGATGTTTGAAAATACATAAAACAACCCATGAGAGCAAGAGAACCCTTACCTTGATGGGTATGCTGAAATTGGAGCTTGATCCTAGGTGCACTCAAGCAATAGCACCAAATAGCTTCCAATTCTGCTTCCTTGACTTCAATTGCAAGTAGTTTTGAGTTTGAAGGTATGGTGGCTATGGAGGAAGTGTGGAGGAGAGGGCTAGCTTTCTTTTTTCTGGTGGAGGCCGAAATTTAGAGAAGAAAAGGTGGTCTTGACTACTTAAATAGTCAAAAGTACACTAAACACACTTAAGTAGTCTTAACCTTGTCTTATGTCATTTTCCTTGCTACAAGACTATGGTTTCTTAGTCTTAATCTCTTGGCCCACATTTGACCATCCTTATCTTCCTTTAGCAGCCCTCCTTATGTGGGATAACCCCACAAAACTTCCATTTGACTTAAGTCATAGACATACACATCTTAAGGCCTACATCAGAACACTTAGGTCCTTTATGCCTTTTTGTGTTTTCTTCATCCTTAGTTGTCTTCCATAAGCAATTTGGTCCTCCAATAGCACTTTTATACCATTCATATCCTTCCCATAACTCTCCAAATCTCTTTTGTAAAATTTTTGCAATTGAGTACCCAAATTTCCAAAATCTTACAAAAAAGTCCATAGGTTGCTTGACAAACAAGCAATCCTTAAGGATTTTCTTGGAGACCAAGTTACCAACTTGGAACACTTTTAAGGAGGTGCTGATCATACCTTTTACCCCCCACACTACAATCACTATGGTGAGAATTACACAATATAATTGTTTTTAGCCATTATGACACACTTGTAATTCTCCCATTTTGTGAGGTGGTAACAATCCTCCCCCCTTAAAAGTTTTGGTCCTCCAAAATAGCCTTTAGCTTCGGGTATTCTTCAGGATACCTTTCCATAAAGTCTTTTTCAGTTTCCCAGGTTGCTTCTCTTTCAGAGTGGTGTGACCACTGAAATTTAACCATGGGAATATGTTTGTTTCTTAACCTTATGGTATCCTTGGCTAAAATAGCTATAGGTTTCTCTTCATATGTCAAGTTAGGTTCCAACTATATGTCTTCCACTACAATAGCGTGCTTTGTGTCCAGTAGACACTTCTTAAGCATACTGATCTGAAAAACATTATGAACACTTGACATGCTTGGCGGTAGAGCTAACCTGTATGCTACCTTGCCAACTCTGTCCAAGATCTCATAAGGACCGATGTATCTTGGAGCTAACTTGGTTCTTTTACCAAATCTGATGGTCCTTTTGGTTGGTGCAACTTTCAGCCAAACATTGTCACCAACCTCAAATTCCAAGTCTCTCCTTCTTTTGTTGACATAGGCTGTGATCCTTTCATTGGCTGCTTTTAATCTCTTTTGAATCTTCTTGATTTTGGCAGTAGTCTCTTCAATAATTTCAGGACCCAACTCTAGCCTATCTGAGGCTTCCACCCAACAGTGGGATGTCATGCACCTTATTCCATATAATGCTTCATAAGGTGCCATGCCAATGGTGCATTGGTAATTATTGTTATATGAGAATTCCACCAATGGCAAGTGTTGGTCCCATTCACCTTTGAAATCCAACACACAACTCCTGAGCATGTCTTCCAATATCCGTATCACCCTTTCAGATTGCCCATCTGTCTGAGGATGATAAGTAGTACTCAGGTGGATTTTGGTTCCTAGTGCTTTATGAAAAGCACTCCAAAACCGAGCTGTAAATTTTGGATCTCTATCAGATACAATGGAGTCTGGCACTCCGTGTAGTCTCACTATCTCCTGGACATACATCTGGGCTAACTTCTCCAAGGAGTCTGTGAGTTTCATAGGTAAGAAGTGGGAACATTTGGTTAGCCTATCCACAATGACCCAGATTGTATCATGCCTTAATCTTGTGATAGGCAACCCAGTCAAAAAGTCCATGGTTAGGTTGCCCCACTTCCTCACTGGTATAGGAAGAGTCTGTAGGATACCAGCTGGCTTCTGGTGCTCTACCTTTACCCTCTGGCATGTGGCACATTTGGAGACATAAGTAGCAATGTCCCTCTTCATATGTGGCCACCAGAGTGACTCTTCAAATCTTTATACATTTTCTCACTTCCTGGATGGATGTTCAACTTGCTTGTGTGAGCTTCTTCAAGTATTTCATCCCTGAGCTTTGCTCCTTTAGGCACATATATTTGGTCCTTGAAGTACAGTAATCCTTGCTTGTAGGCAAAGGATTGATACAAGGGGCCTTTTTCCTCTCCTGAGATATTTTTTACATCAGGATCTATCTCCTGTGCCTTTTTGGCTTTTTCAATCCATCCAGACTGAATTGTCAATGTGTAAATTTGGGCTTCCTCCCACTTATGCCATTTATGCCATAGGCATAGCAGCCTATTTTGCTCATCATGATCAGCTAAGGATCCTCCTTTCAAAAGTCATGTGTACTTCCTACTCAAGGCATCTGCTACTAGATTGCCTTTGCCCTCTGTGTACTGTATACTACAGTCATAGTCCTTGATGTGCTCTAACCAACTCCTTTGCCTCATGTTCAACTCTTTCTGAGTGAACAAGTACTTTAGGCTCTTAGGTCAGTGTAGATCACAAAGGAACTACCCATCAAGTAATGCCTCCATTGCTTTAGAGCAAAAATCACTGCTGCCAGTTCTAGGTCATGGGTAGGATAATTTTGCTCATGGGGTCTTAACTGCCTTGACCCATAAGCAATGACATTTCTGTCTTGCATAAGCACACAACCTAACCTGGATCTAGATGCATCTGTATATATGATGTAGGGCTTACTTGGATCAGGAAGAATCAACACTGGAGCTTTAATCAACCTCTGTTTGAGCTCCTGGAAACTCTTTTCACACTTCTCAATCCACTCAAATCTTTGACCCTTCTTGGTCAGATGAGTAAGAACTGAGGCAATCAAGGAAAAGCCTAAGACAAATCTCCTGTAGTATCCAGCTAATCCTAGGAAACTTTTGATTTCCTTCACAGTCTTTGGTCTTTCCCACTCTTGCATTGCCTTGACCTTTTCAAGGTCTTCCTTAAGTCCTTGTGCATCTATGATGTGTCCTAGGAAAGACACATCCCTTATCCAGAATTCACACTTGGATAACTTGGCATAAAGCTGATGCTGCAATAAAGTCTTTAAGACAATCTTCAGATGATGTTCATGTTCATTTTTATCCTTGGAATACACTAGGATGTCATCAATGAACACAACCACAAATTTGTCCAGATGTGGTCTGAACACCATGTTGATCAAGTCCATAAAAGCAGCTGGGGCATTAGTCAAACCAAATGGCATGACTGTGTACTCATAATGCCCATATCTGGTCCTGAATGCAATCTTAGGAATATCTTCTTCCTTTACTCTCAACTAGAAGTATCCAGATCTCAAATCTATCTTGGAGAAGATCTTAGCTCCCTTGAGTTGATCAAACAGATCCTCAATCCTAGGGAGTGCATACTTGTTCTTGATAGTCACTGCATTAAGCTTTATGTAGTCAATGCATAGTCTCAAAGATCCATCCTTCTTTTTCACAAAGAGAACAGGAGCTCCCCATGGTGAAACACTTGGCCTTATGAACCATTTTTCAAGAAGTTCATCAAGTTGTTTCATGAGCTCATTCATCTCTATGATTGGCATTCTGTAAGGAGGTATGGATATTGGACTAGCTTCTGGTTGCAGCTTGATTACAAATTCAATCTCCCTTTGTGGAGGAATACCTGGTAGGTCTTTAGGAAAGACTTGTGGAAAGTCTCTCACTATAGGTATTTTGTCCACTTCCTTATCACAATGCAATTCATTCAATGCATAATAGTAATCATGCTCAGAAATCACAGGTATCTCATCTAATACCTCTAGCTCCATGCCATGCATTTCATACACTAATTCTTTAGAATTCACTAATGCATGCACTTCACCATCAGGCAATGTGATTTCCCTTTTAGCACAATCAATTCTTATGTTATGCATAGCAACCCAATTTATACCTAGCACTAAATCATACTTAGGAATGTCCAACACGAGTAGATTAGTCATAACCTTAGTCTTTCCTACTACTAACTCACAATCCTTAGCTAGGTCATTAGTGAAAAGACATTGACCACCTGCTGTTTTCACTAAGGATATCCTAGGCATGATTTTAGTAGGCAATTTCATGGCATCAACAAATTTCCTAGCCACTATAGACACAGATGCACCAGTATCAAATAGAACACTAACAGGCATACCATTAAGGTAAATGTTACCTCTTAGTGCTCCTCCCTGCTCGGATGTCTCTGGCCTCTCCACTTGGAAGACTCAGCAAGCTCTCTGCACTGGAGGCCGAGGCACTAGAGGAACTAGCCTCTACTGTCCCTCCTTTGGTGCTCCTCCTCTAGGTCTTGTCCCAATAGGTCTTACTGGACCTTGGTCTTCTGGTGACACGATCCCCCGTGCCCCTGCCCGGGATACCTTGTGAGCGTATGTCTCACGGTGGATTGTAATTGGCTAGCTGAGTATGTGTTTGGATTAAATCCGATGCTACTAGTTGATTAACCTAAAAATGCAATATGTATGTGATGGCCAGGGGCCTCATCGTTTATAGTCATGGTGACTGGTGGAGAGACTTCTGGGAGGAAGAGCGCCTGGTGGAATGGATAGCCCGAAGAAGGGTGCCTGAAAGCTCAGAGACAAAGGGTTAGGAGGCCCCCGGAGTGTTTTTCCGGGGGGGGAGCCTCCGACACCCAAGTCAGTGGTGGCTGAGAAAAGGCAGAGGAAATAGCACAAAGGGCTGAAGGGTCTCGCCTGATAGTTTTCTCAGAGTGTGGGAGCCGTGTTTGGCCAACCAACCAGCCTCTTTTGCCCAGTATTAATTCCTGGTATTTTATAGGAGCGCCTAGCCCGTTCAGATCACGACACGTGTTCGGTCGGATGTTCCCTGAGTTTCTGGGCGTAGGAGACAGATAACTGGTAGTAGGTTGTCCTGAGCCACGTGCTGAGATGGGCCATGATGTGATTCTGATGGCGTCCGTATGTCAGAGCGCCTATTCAGGCGACTTTATGACGTCCGTGAAAGGACGTGTCAGAGGCTTCCTTAAATGCTTCCATAAATGCTCCTGCCGTACTCCCGAGGTCCCTGGGTGAGGTCATCCTCTAGTTCGGACAGAGCCTCTTCGGGAAACAAGCCCTCAGTTCGGGGGTTCCCAGTTTCAGGGAGTTCCGCCTTCGGGGATATCATGTTCGGCTCGCCATGTCGGGTGCCGCTTTTCCGAAGGCGATATGTTCACAACCTTGGGGGGGCGAGTAGTGCCCTCGGGGCTTCCTGGCGTGCCGGGCTCGGAGCTCTTCGGCTATCTCCCGAGGTGCCTGATCGCACCTTTTCTCGGGTAGCGCCAGCTTCTTCTGGCCATCATTGTGGCAGGGAGTTCGGCCAGATAGAGGTGATAGCGTTTGGCTATCACATGCCCCCCCTTTGGAAAGCTGAAGTGAAGACTTCGGTTTTGCATCTCTTTTCGAGGTTTGTGTATGGGAGTTTCTTTGGAAGCTTAACCTGTTCCGAGGATGCGCCTTTTGCCCGAAGATCATGGGCTCTTCGGCCTTGGCCTGTTCTTTGGTGTCTTCGAGGTGGAGCCTGTGCCGAAGATACACCTCTTGCCCGAAGGTCATGGGCTGTTCGGCCATAGCCTGTTTCTCGGCGTCCTCGAGGTGGCTTGCTCTTTGTTTCTGCAGGTCTGTTTGGCCAAGCGTGTCAGTCTGAGCGGCGCGTCCCAGTTTCATCCCAGTTTTCCAGGGATGTCAGAAGACGTGTCCCAGCTTTCAAGGGACGTTTGGAGGACGTGTCCCCTATTTGCGCGCAGAGGTTGACACGTGGCGCTTTGCCATTGGAGGAGAATGGCGTCGGTTACAGAGGGTGCGCCTTTTCAGGTGCAGAGAGCAGTTACGGCGACGGTTCGCCTCCAAAGGGTACTTATGACGATGTTTCGGTTACCCATCTCTGGCTTATAAATAGCCCACTTCTACCATAAGTTCCTTTTGCTTTCTCTTCTGCTCTTCTCTCTGCTTTGCCCCTGTTCTTGCACTTTCTTGCTTTCTGTGGCGGAGCTACCTTAGTCAGAGCTTTTTTCCAGCCAGCTTTCACGACGGCGTCCTCAGATTTTGGCAAATCTTTCGGTGGGTTTTTGTTTTTCAGAGCGCTTTGATCCCTGTGTTCTTTTGAGTTTTTCTCTGGAAACTGTTTTCTTCCATTTTCAAACTCATTTTCTGTCGAAAATGCCCTTTCCTGAGAGCTGGCAGCCTCTTCTAGCCCATCCTTGTTGTACCACCCCTGAAAAGTTAGAGAGGTGGAAGAAAAAATTCTTTCTTCCCTCTTACGCCATTACTAGGCTGCCTCGTTCTAGCCATTATGCTTTTTCAAACCGCAGTAAGGAGGTTACCGTTTTCCGAGCTCAGCTGAAGGCCGGTCTTCGGTATCCTCCCCCGAAGATGGTGTGCGAGTTCTGCAAATTTCATGGCATTGCTGTGAACCAGCTTCCCCCGAACTCGTTCTGCTATTTTAACGCCTACCTCTGCATGTGTGGCGTCTTCGGGATAGAACCCAATTTCAGAATTTTTATGCAGTACTACAAGCTCTCTGTGGTCCCGAAGGGTGGCTTCTATTTCATGCTACCTCGGGGATCCGGGGGCAAGAAATTCATGTTCACCTTTGCCACTAAAGATAGCTGGCGGGGGTGGCAACAGAAGTTTTTCTTCATGAAGATGGACGAGGCCTGGTCATACGTTCCGACCAAATGGGCTCAGGGAACACTGGATGTGGACGTTGCTGATCCGAGGATGCTGCTGACCCCAGAGTTAGCTTCCTTGTTCATGGATTTCGACGCCCGCATTCGGGCTATCTCTGACTGGGATCCCGAGGTCGTTCCGCTCGCCCTTTACCCTTTTCCAATCAACTGGAGGTTGATGACCGAAGAGGTCCTTCGGGAGCTAAAGGTGGTAAAGGAGCACGAGACTGACCTTGAGATGCCAGCTCCTGCCATCACCGGGAAGGATTCCTGGTTGGTCAAGCTTCTTAAGGAGGAAATTTCTTTCGAAGCGCTTGCCGAAAGTGAGTTATCTTCTACTCCTTTACTGTTCTTTCCTCGGACTCACGCTGATGTTTCTTTCCTTTTTCAGAGGTGGGCGACGCGATTGCCGCCTATTACAAGTCCCTTTTCACCGACCAGGTGGAGAAGGGCGATCAGACGAGCAAGGCGTCTTCCCGAAGGCGGAAGTCTACTGGCGCGGGACCTTCAAGGAAACGGGCAAGGAGAGCTGCCCAGGCTCCTTTAGAGGAAAATCCCGAGGAGACTGCCGAGGAGCCTGGGGCAGCCGAGATTCCGGAGTCTGAGGCTGCTGCTTCCGAGGTCCCTTCAACCGACGTCCCTCCTCAAAGTCCTACCGCGTCACAGGCCCTCCTTGATGTAGTGGTAGAAGTACCTTCTGCCGAGGAGCGGCACAAGCGGAAGGGCAAGGGCATTTCGGCTGAGGACTCCGAGGACAATGTTGTCGAGGTTCCGCCAGGTTTGTTTCCAGACAAAGTGTACTTCCTTTGTTTTTTCTGGATTGGCTTCTTTGTCTTTAATCTCCTTCTCATTCTTATCACGTAGGGGAGTTGACTACCCCTGGCTGGGTGGCCGATCATGCTCGGAAACGAGCTCTTTGATAGCCAAAGGCTATCGCCTCAATCAGGCCGAACACCCTGCCACAGTAATGGCCAGAAGAACTGGCGCTTCCCGGGAACAGGTGGAATCATGCACCTCGGGAGATAGCCGGAGAGCTCCGAGCCTCGGCACGCCAGTAAAACTTGAGGACTCTATTCGCCCCCCAAGGTTGTGAACAGCGCACCTTCGGAAAAGTGGCACCAGACATTGCTGCCCGAACATGATATCCCCGAAGGCGGAACCCCCTGGAACTGGGAACCCCCGAACTGAGGGTATACTTCCCGAAGAGGCTCTGTCCGAACTAGAGGACGACCTCGCCCAGGGACCTCGGGAGTACGGCCGGAGCATTTAAGGAAGCATTTAAGGAAGCCTCTGACACGTCCCACCACAGACGTAAAAAGCCACCCTGACGCGCAGACGCCATCAGAATCACATCATGGCCCGTCTCAGCACAAGGCTCGAGGCCATCTAGTTACCAACTATCTGTCCCCTATGCCCAGAAGTTCAGGAGCATCCGACCGCACACGTGTCATGATCTGAACGGGCTAGGTATTCCTATATATACAGGAAATAAATACTTGACAGGAGGTTGGTAGGCCGGAGATACAGCTCCCACACTCTGAGAAAATACCAGGCGAGACTTTTCTGCCTTTCTCTTTGAGCTATTGACTTTCTCCTTTTTCCGGCCACCACTGACTTGGGCGTCGGAGGCTCCCCCCCCGGAAAAACACTCCGGGGGCCTCCTAACCCTGTTTTACAGCTTTTCAGGTACTCTCCTTGGGGCGATCCACCTTCCAGGCGTTCTTCCTCCTAGAAGTCTCTTCAACAGTCATCATGACTCACAACGATGAGGCCTCAGGCCATCATTTGGCGCCGTCTGTGGGAACCCGCTCGCAAATCGCCGTCGTTGAGACTCGGCGTTCTAAGGACAAGGGACTCCCAAGGTCCTCGTCCGCGCCTGAGATACAACCGGCCGCTGAGCAGACACTCCCAGAGACTTCTACGCCCGAGGAAGACCGCCCTCTGGTAATCACCATGAGCTTCTTGAAGGACTTTCAGCGCTCGGTCGTTGCTGAAATGACTCAGCAGATCGACCGAAGATGGCCAAAGCAGTCACAGGCCCAGAAACCCTCCTCATCAGCACGCCCTCGGGAGAGAAGCCCCAAGTCTACATACCGCAGTTCAGGAAGTGGAGAGCCTCGCGGAGAATCATCCACAGAAGATATAGCCCTCGGGAAACGGCCTGTGGGACAAATCGGGTCCAAGCGACCGAGAGTCTCACAGCGAAGCAGTTCGTCGCCCGAGGCGAGGTCCCTGACCCCTCCGCGCCGAACTCGCTCCCCAAAGAGGCACCGTCGATCTCCCTCCCACGAAAATGGTCCTAGCGCCACTGTGCTTATGGAAAGGATATTGGCACGGCTGGAGAGAGTGGAGAAGCAAGTGGCCAGAAAACCCGTTTGGGACAGGCTGTCGGGGGCATTATGCGAAGATGGCTCCCCGTTTATTCGCGCTGTCGTTGAGGCAGCTATGCCAGGTGACTTCAGAGTGCCTAGGCTGGAGATCTATGATGGCCGGACTGATCCACAGGCCCATCTGATGAAGTACAGACGGAGCATGATAATGCACGGAGCTGATGACGCTACCATGTGCAAATGCTTCGAAGTCACCCTCACGGGCCCAGCAACAGCATGGTACAATTCCTTGCCCCCAGGGACTATTACTGAGTTCCAGGAGTTGTCCACAGCCTTCACCCAGCAGTTCATTGGGAGCAGGCCAACGGCCAAAATACCTGTGCAGATGTTCGACATAGAGCAGAGAAACGGAGAGACAATCCGAGACTATGTCGAACGATTCAACAGGGAAGCACTCAGCGTCCCGGACTTCCGGCCCGAAATTCGCATCCTCGCTATGACACGGGGCCTTCGGTGTGACTCACAGCTGTTCTAAGGGTTCTCAAAGGACCCCCCGGAGACCCTCGGAGAATTTTACCGAAGGGCAGAGCAGCACATGACAGCCGAGGAATTGAGGATGGCGGGGCCGAAGTCTGATCATCACCGCGCCGAAGGGTCCAGTCAGCAAACTCGGCATCTTTCTGAACACACAGGCCGACCACGGTGAATGCGAGGAAGGAAACCTCAAAGTTTCACGCCCTTGAGCACGACACGGACCAACATTCTCATGGCGCTAGATAGGCAAGGGACGTAGATTCGGAGGCCAAAGGCCATGGCCGCCGATAATAAGAAGAATACCAAGAAGTTCTGCCAGTTTCATCGCGACCACGGTCATGACACCGAAGACTGCTTCCAGCTGAAGAAGTACATAGAATCGCTGATCAAACAGGGCCAACTTCGCAAGTACCTGCGGATGCCCTCCCCAAAGGGCAGAAAAGAGGAGGAAGAGAGGGCCGAAAACGAGGACTATGACTCCGACAGGCGGAGAAACAGAAGTCCAAAAAGGCGCCTTCCACCTCCAGTAGGGGTCATCCAAACCATCACCACGGGGCTCCCATCCTCGGAAAGAAAGCGGAAGGCCAGAGAAATTGCAGTTATGGAGTATCAAAGTCCATCAAAGAAACTGGCTCGCAAAGATGGCTCCACCGTCGTCTTCCCCCACGACGACCCACTGCTGATAATGGCGAGAATAGGGAACTGGGACGTCAAGAGAGTGTTGCTTGATGATGGCTCAAATGCTGACGTCCTATTCTCGCACTTACTGCCGAGCTTGGGCATCTCCAGCAGCGAGCTTAAACCTGTCACCACGCCCACCTTCGGCATTGGGCCATCCGAACTACCCGTCCTCGGATGGATCGACCTCCCTTTGATGATGAAAGGCACTTCGGTAGATGGAGCAGCTGAGTTGTACGCGTCCACAATGGCAAGATTCATCGTCATGGACGTCCCGTCTTCGTACAACGCCATCCTTGGAAGGCAGACTCAGGGGAACCTGCACATTCGCCCCGATGTGAAGTACTTGACTGTCACATTCGCCACCAAGGATGGAGATGCAGAGGTCTTCATCGACCAAGCCGAGGTAAGAAAGGTGTTTGTAAAAGCACGAAAGGCTCCGGCAAACAACTCTACACAAACGGTGGAGGCAAAGGCGCAGGAAGGCAAAAAAGGAGATCCCGCAGAAGCAGAAACGGAAGCAGTAGATCTTGTCCCAGGACAATCTACCCGAATAGGGAAGAGCTTGGCCAAAGGTGATAAGGAAAATCTTGTATCCTTTCTGCTAAAAAATAAAGATCTGTTTGGCTACTCGCCGAAAGACATGCCAGGTGTGAACCCTGGCATAGTACAGCACAGCCTCAAAGTAAGCCCGGAAGCAAAACCTATCAGGCAAAAGAAACGAAGCATCTCAGCCCACAAAAGCAACTTCGTGAAAACTGAAGTCCAGCGCCTATTGGATGCTGAAGTTATCAGGGAGGTAAAATACCCCGAATGGTTAAGCAACGTGGTCATCGCCACAAAAGAAGGCAGCAGCAAACTCCGGATGTGCATTGATTTCAGAAACTTGAACGATGCTTGCCCGAAAGACTCATTTCCCCTCCCCCCAATAGATCAACTGGTAGATTCAACGGCAGAATACGGGCTCCTGAGCTTCCTAGATGCCTTCAGCGGCTACCATGAGATAAGGATGGACCTCGAAGATGAAGAGAAAACTGCCTTCATCACCGAGGGAGGAACGTACTGCTATGTCAGAATGCCCTTCGGGCTCAAAAATGCAGGAGCCACCTACCAGAGACTGATGAACAAGGTCTTCAAGGACCAAATGGGGAGAAACATGGAGGTATATGTTGATGATATGATAGTCAAAAGCAAGCTGCCCGGCTACCACGTTGCAGATTTGGAGGAAACCTTCCAAAAGCTCAGAGCCTTCGGGATTCGCCTTAATCCCGAGAAGTGTATCTTCGGCGTGACCTCGGGAAAATTCCTTGGGTACATGGTATCCGAAAGAGGCATCGACGCCAATCCTGAGAAGATTAAGGCTCTGCTTGAGTTCCGAACTCCTGCCACAGTCAAAGACGTGCAGAGACTAACCGGAAGAATAACCTCTCTGAGCAGGTTTATTTCCAGGTACGAAGATAGGTGTAGACCTTTCTTCAAAGTCCTCACAAAGGCAGCAATGATGGAAGGCGACCTCGGAAGAAACAGTCATCCTTGGGATGAAGATTGCCAAAAGGCCTGGGAAGAACTCAAAGTCTACCTGGCCAGCCTGCCGACTCTGCGACAACCTCGGGAGGGAGAACCCCTTATACTGTACCTCGCCGTCACAGAAAAGGCCGTGAGCTCGATCCTGGTGAAAGAAGAAGGGCCGAAACAATGGCCGGTCTACTACGTCAGCAAGTCCCTGCATGGCGCCGAAGTCAGGTACCCTTTGCTTCAAAAAGCTATATACGCCTTGGTGCTTGCAGGAAGAAGACTGCGACCATATTTCCAGGCTCACCCCATCATCGTCCAAAGTAGTCTACCACTACGGGATGTTATGAAGAGAGTGGATCATTCGGGAAGGCTCTCCAAGTGGTGCATAGAGCTTGGCGAGCACGAAATCACGTATGAGCCTCGGAAGGCCATAAAAGCCCAAGCATTGGCGGATTTTATCGCCGAAATACCCACCACTGAGGAGAACCACTCAGATCCGAAAGAAGGTGAGCCAGAATGGACCTTGCATGTTGACGGAGCCTCGGGGTCCGAACACCAGGGAGCTGGAATAGTTATCAGAGGACCCGAAGGCCTAGAGGTGATGAAGGCTATCAAGTTCAGCTTCAACGTTACCAATAATGTGGCTGAGTATGAAGCCCTCATAGCGGGATTACGCTTGGCCAGAAAGATTGGCGTGAGAAACTTAAGGGCTCACAGCGATTCCCAGCTGGTAGTTCGGCAGACGGCAGGAGATTATGGGGCGAAGCACCCAATCTTGGCAAAATACCACGAGCTGGTAACAAAACTCATCCAAGAGTTTGACGCCGTGCGGATCGAAAATGTACCCCGGCAGAATAACACTGAGGCAGATTGCTTAGCAAAGTCCAAAACATACACCGAGGTGCTAGACCATCCAAGCATCTCCGTGCTAAGCGTAACGACCTCGGGAACAGGGTGGAAGGACCCCATAAAGAGATACCTAGCAGAGAATGAGCTTCCCGAAGACGCCGGCAATGCTGCAACACTGCGAAGACGCACCGGAAGATTCTTCCTGATTGGTGAAGAGTTATATCGGCAAGAATATGCAAATCCGCTGAAGAGGTGTGTGGGCGAAGAAGATACTGAGATGGTCCTCGAAGAAGTTCACGAAGGCATGTGCGGCTCGCACATTGGAACTGATGCCCTTGCAGCAGTGATACTCCACCAAGGATACTTCTGGCCTACCCTGAGAAAGGACGCAAGGCAGTTCGTCCAGAAGTGCGGTAGTTGCCAGAGGCATGCAAAAATCCAGAGGATACCCTCAGAAATCGTAACGTCGGCAGACTATCCTTGGCCCTTCGCAGTCTAGGGTATAGACCTTATTGGGCCACTCCCCACAGCGCCCGGAGGCGTGAAATTCTGCGTGGTAGCAGTGGACTATTTCTCAAAGTGGGTAGAGGCAGAACCACTAGCAACTATCTCGGCAAAAGAAGTGCAGAAGTTCGTATAGAAGAACATCGTATGCAGATTTGGCATACCGAGGGTACTAGTAGCTGATAATGGATCCCAGTTCATAGACAAAGGATTCCAGGAATTCATCAGCGACCTCGGAATAAAGATGCACTTCGCCCCAGTAGCTCACCCCCAAAGCAATGGGCAGGTGGAAGTATCAAACAGGACCATAAAAGATGGCCTGAAAAAGAGACTTGGGGAAGCCAAGGGGAAATGGCCAGGAGAACTCCAAAGTGTATTGTGGAGCTACCGAACGACGCCACGAAGAGCCACAGGGGAAACTCCCTTCTCACTCGTCTTCGGAACAGAGGCCATCATCCCAATAGAGATAGTTCAGCCTTCAATACGGGTGCAAGTATTTGATGAAGGAGGAAACGACCTCGGTCAGAGAACTAAGCTCGACCTTGTGGCCGAACACAGAGAAATAGCCGAGCTGAGAAGAAAAGCTTTCCAGCAAAGAGTGGCCGCGGCTATCAACTTAAAAGCCAGGCCAAAAGAAATCAAAAAAGGAGACCTCGTTCTCCGAAAGGCCGACTTTGCACCCCGAAGGCCATCTCACGGAGTACTTCGCGCAAATTGGGAAGGACCTTACCTGGTTCTCGCTGAAGTACGAAAAGGCGTGTACAAGCTTGGCGACGCCGAAGGCGTAGAATTGAAAAACACTTGGCATTCAGACGCCTTGAAAAAATTCTACGCCTAAGGTTGAGCGGAAGAGATATATTGTACAAGAAATATTCCAAGTACAGGATGGTCCGGAGAAGAATGGTCTTGAGAAAATTTTTAAGTATACCAAATTGTCCAGGACAAAATTCCGCAAAGGTGCTCGCCACGAAAAAAGCAGATGTGACTTCCCGAAGTCCCTTGAGCCACTATGCTCGGGAAAAATGGGAAACAAAAATCTTGCAAAAGTACTCGGCATAATCAGTGCAGAGAAAATTTCCCGAACACCCTTGAGCGAACATGCTCGGGAAAAAGGGAAAGCAAGAATCTCACAAAAGTACACGCCAAAACAAAAGCAGAAATAATTTCCGAACACCCTTGAGCGAACGTGCTCGGGAAAAAGGGAAATGAGCAATCTCGTGAAAATTTTCCTAAGTCCCTTGAGCAAATATACTCGGGACAATAGGAAGACAGAAAAATTTGGCTGAAGGTTTTCCGAAGTCCCTTGAGCGAACATGTTCGGGATAAAAGGGAGCAAAAAGCCTGCAAAAGACTTAGCCAAATTTTTACAAACTTTCCAGAAAGTCTCTTGAGCGAGCACGCTCGGGACAAAGGAAGGTAAAAAGTTTCTTTGGTTGCAGGTTTTCCGAAAGTCTCTTGAGCAAACATGTTCGGGACAGTGGAAATGAAGAAACTTGCAAGAAAGGACTTAGCCAAAAGATTGTTCATTTAGAGCAAATCGCCTTACAAAAGAAGTGCCCAAAGAAGGAGCATAAAGGAGAAAAATAAGAGGAGCCCTAAAGCAAACTAGGGAGAGGCGGGCGGACGAAGACCAGGAAGCTTCAGATGCTCGACCTTGGACCACTGCCACCGAGGTCCCTCAGGAATATTTAGGCCCTCCAGAAAAGAGAGGTCCAAATCTGGGAACCTCTGCAGGACTTGGTGCCGAGCAAGGCAGAAGCCGTCCTGAAAGGCGACCTTGGCCATCTGATCAGAAGTATGTTTTTGAACGCCAAGGACGTTGAGGTCGTCCCTCAGCTCAGCAATCTCCTCCTCCAGCTCGCTTATCCCCAGCGTCTCTTCGGACTCCTTCTTCAGAGCCTCGACCTCGGCTCGGAGAGCGTTGTTCTCATCCGTCAACCCCGCCGCAAGACTGTCAGAAACAGCCTTGTCCTTGACAAGATCTCCGTTGGCGGCAAGCAGCCTCTTTACTTGGTCGCCGAGGTCGGCAATCTTCCGGGAGGAGTCCTTTTCAAGTTCCTCTCTCTTCTTCGAGAACTCCTCCCGAACGGCGGCGATTTGCTGAGAACAATCCGCTGCCAGCTGCTGGTTGCTGGCAACCAGGTTCGCAAGCGAAGCCTTCGCTTCACTGAGTTCCCGCGAAGTCGCATCCTTGGAGGCAGCCTCTCTGGCCACCCGAACTCGGAGGTAACCAGCGTACTCCAGCAGCTACGGCAAGGCAAAAGTCCAGGTTAGTATAAGTCTAAACACTTAGAAAATTGAGGAAAAAGAGTGTAAAGACTATACCTGAGCAGCGTGCTCGGTGACTTTCGCGGCGAGGGTAAGATCCCTCGAGTGAGCCGCCGCAATGGCCCGGAAGGAGGCGTCAGTGGTCATACCCTTCCAAATCTCCTTTGTCATCTTCGGACAATCGTCGGAGAACAAATTCATATCCTCCGTGATTGTCCAAAAGGGCTCCAAGGGGATCTTCCCCTCAGGCATTGTGGCATCGCGCAGGGCCCGTTTCCTCTCATGAATGGCCCTCTAGCCAACAGTAAGAGGCTCCCCTGAAAGTGAGAAGGAAGTTAGGAGCAGAAGAAAAATTCGTGAAAAGCAAAGGAGCTGAACTTCGCCTGAAGGCATACCTGGAGGAACCTCGGAGACAGTGTCCTCGGGATTCTCGGGCCCCTCGGAAGAAAGACCCTTACCCTTCTACCGGTACCGCTCCTCGGCGGTGGGTACTTCTACCACTACAGTGTTTCTGGGGGCCTCGAGGTCGAGAGGAGGCGCCTCGGCGGAAGTAGCGGGGACCTCGGCCGGTGGAATTTCAACAAGGCCAGCCTCTTCGCCAGCTTCTTCTTCCGAAAGCCCTGGCTGAGGAGGTTGGATAGCCTTCCTAGCTCGCTTCGCCGAGGGCCCCGCCCCTGTCGTCTTCCTTCTTCGGGAAGCCGCCTTCTTTGTCTGCTCCCCCTTCTCCACTTGGCCAGAAAAGAGGGCCTTGTAATAGGCGGCAGCCCCATCGCCCATCTCTGAAAAAGAGAAGAAATATCAGCGTAAGTCCGAGGAAAAAATATAAAGGGGTGGAAGATTACTCACTTTTGGCAAAAGATTTGAAAGAAGTCTCCCCCTTAAGGAGCTTGACCAGCCAGGAGTCCTTCCCGGCGATGGCGGGAGCGGGCATATTGAGGTCAGTCACGTGCTCCTTAACCACCTTCAGCTCCCGAAGGACTTCTTCGGTCATCAACCTTTAGTTGATAGGAAAGGGGTAAAGAGCACGAGGAGAGACCTCGGGAGCCCAGTCAGCGACTGCCCGAATGCGGGCGTCGAAATCCGCGAACACGGAAGCCAACGGTGGGGTCAGCAGCATCCTCGGATCAACGACGTCTGCGTTCAGCACTCCCTGAGCCCATCTGGTCGGGACACCAGACCAGTTCTTATCCACCTTCAGGAAAAAGAACTTAGGCTGCCACCCCCGCCAGCTATCCTTCGTGTCGAAGGTGAAGGTGAATTTTTTGCTCCCGGATCCCCGAGGCAGCAGGAAATAGAAGCCACCCTTCGGGACCACGTAGAGCTTGTAATACTGCATGAAAATGATGAAGTGGGGCTCTATCCCGAACACGCCACACATGCAGAGGAAGGCGTTAAAATAGCAGTACGCGTTCGGGGGAAGCTGGTTCACAGCAATGCCATGGAATTGGCAGAACTCGCAAACCACCTTCGGGGGAGGATACCGAAGACCGGCCTTCAGTTGGGCTCGGAAGACGGTAACCTCGTCGCCACGGTTTGAAAAAGCAAAATGGCTAGAGCGAGGCAGCCTGGTCACAGCGTAAGAGGGAAGAAAGAATTTTTTCTTCCACCTCTCTAGTTTTTCAGGGGTGGTACAGCAAGGATGGGCCAGAAGAGGTTTCCAGCTCTCGGGGACAGGCATCGTAGACATGAAAAAGAGTTTGAGATGGAAAAGAAAATAGTTTCCAGAAAAAACTCAGAAGACGAGTTTGGAAAAAAACAACAGTTTTCCAGAAAAACTAAGAAAAATAGAGGAATCAGAGTACTCTGGAAATCAAAACCCACCAAAAGATTTGCCTGAGGACGCCGTCGTGAAAGTTGGTAGGAAAAGCTTTGATTAAAGAAGCTCCGCCACAGAAAGCAAGATAAAACGCAAGAACAGAGGGCAAAGCAGAATGAGAGCAGAAAAACAGTAAGTGGGACTTATGATAGGATGGGCTATTTATAGGCCAAAGGTGGGTAGCCGAAAAGAAATCATAAGTACCCATTGGAGGCGAACCGTCCCCGTAACTGCCCACTGCACCTGAAAAGGCGCGCCCTCTGTAAATGACGCGTTTCTCTTCCAATGGCAAGAAGCCGCGTGTCATGATCTGAACGGGCTAGGTATTCCTATATATACAGGAAATAAATACTTGACAGGAGGTTGGTAGGCAGGAGATACAGCTCCCACACTCTGAGAAAATACCAGGCGAGACTTTTCTGCCTTTCTCTTTGAGCTAGTGACTTTCTCATTTTTCCGGCCACCACTGACTTGGGCGTCGGAGGCTCCCCCCCGGAAAAACACTCCGGGGGCCTCCTAACCCTGTTTTCCAGCTTTTCAGGTACTCTCCTTGGGGCGATCCACCTTCCAGGTGTTCTTCCTCCTAGAAGTCTCTTCAACAGTCATTATGACTCACAACGATGAGGCCTCAGGCCATCACTCTTCAGGATGCCAAAATCCCGCAAGGGAAGATACCCAAGGAGCCTTTTTGGACGTTCACGGAGGACATGAATATGTACACCGAGGACGTTCCTCAAATGGCTAAGGAAATTTCGAAGGGGGTGCTCACCGAGGCCTCCTTCAAGGCTATAGCGGCGGCCCACCCGGGGGATAACACCCTCGCCGCAAAGATCACCGAGCATGCTGCTCAGGTATATCCTTCACAGCTCTTTCCCTTCAATTTTTTCCTAAGTGTTTGGCTCTTACTGACCTTGCGTTTATTTTTTGCAGCTGATGGGGTACACCGCCTTTCTCCGAGTTCGGGTGGCCAGGGAGGTTGCTTTTCGAACTTCGGCCACTCGAACCATGAATAAGACAAGGACCGCAGTCACAGAGTCGGTCTCCAAAAACCATCAGCTGAAAGAGGCTGCAGAGAAAGAAGTAGCTGCCCTTCGGGAGGAGTTTTGGAAGGAAAAAGAAGAACTTCAAAAGGACTCCTCCAGGAAGATCGCTGACCTCGGTGACCAAATAAAGGGTATGCTCGCCGCCAACGAGGATCTTCTTCAGCACAAGGCTGGTTCTGACGGCCGTATAGTGTCGTTGACGTGTGAGAATAACGCTCTCCGAGCCGAGGTCAAATCGTTGAAGAAGGAGCCGAAGGGGGAGGAGCAGATAAAGGCACTGGAGGAGGAGGTCGAGGATCTGAAGGACGAGCTTGACGACCTCGAGCTTGAGAAGAACAAGTCTGATCAGAGCCCAATCTTTGGTTTCTTGATTATCGAGTAGACCAACTTAAACTGACGACATTGATATCATATACCAACTCATCGGAGCATGGCCATGCATTTTCTAAGTCTCACTCTATCAAGGGGCCCAAAGATATCACTCCCGTTACATAGGAGGGACAAATCCCATCTTGATCATACAAATCCCTCCGCATGATATGTGACATACCCAATGACCTCCTTCAAGTTCACTCAGTTACAAGCAACAAAGGAAAGTATCAAAGTATGTGACTCACATGTAGGGAACCTTGCTAATCTTAGGTCGAAGGACTACATATACCATGATCACTATGAGAATCACTTATGACACTCATATAACGATCCATGAAGTGTTCTCATGGTGGGTCGGTCTAGTACACAAGTTCTCCAACTTGTACCCATATGTAGACTACATATCTCATATTAGTCTCCACATATGCTAGTCATTATGTATTATTGCAACCCGCTCCACAATAATACTAGACTAGGGACGTTTAAGAATATCATTATTCTAGGGTTACAATTATGTTTATTACGTTACGCAGAAACAAAACAACAAACAAAATTGCTGGATTAATGCCTCAATAAAATATCATGACTCAATGTGCAAAAATACAATCATCTCATGATTGGCTTTTTGGGCACAATACTAACAATCTCCCACTTGCACTAAAAGCCAATCATCCATGTATCTAATACCGATGGACCTAGAATGGCTATCATGCTTCTGCTGCGTAAGGGGCTTTGTCAGTGGATCAGCAATGTTGCTGTCTGTCGAAGTCCTGCATATCCTTACATCACCCCTCTCGATGATCTCCCTGATGAGATGACAGCGTCAGAGTATGTGTTTGGATTGCTGGTGAGATCGAGGTTCCTTAGCCTGTGCGATTGCTCCATTGTTGTCACAATAGAGCTCTATCGGGTCAACAATGCTTGGAACCACTTCAAGTTTAGTGATGAACTTCTTGATCCAAACTGCCTCCTTCGTAGCATCAGAGGTGGCAATGTACTCAGATTCTGTTGTAGAGTCAGCTACTGTCTCTTGCTTTGAACTCTTCCAGCTCACAGCACCACCACCAATACAAAACACATAACCAGATTGCGATCTAAAATCATCCTTATCGGATTGGAAGCTTGCATCGGTGTAACCCCTTACAACGAGCTGATCTTCACCTCCAAAGACCAAGAATGCATCCTTAGTCCTTCGTAAGTACTTAAGGATGTTCTTAACAGCTGTCCAGTGACTTTCACCGGGGTTCGATTGGTACCTACTCGTCATGCTCAAAGCATATGAGACATCGGGACGAGTACATATCATGGCATACATGATAGATCCAATTGCTGAGGCATATGGAATCTTACTCATCCGCTCTCTCTCCTCGGTTGTACTCGGACACTGAGATCTAGAAAGAGTGATACCATGTGACATGGGCAAGAATCCTTTCTTGGAATCTTGCATGCTAAACCTCTTTAGCACCTTGTCAATATATGTACTTTGACTTAGGCCAAGAAGCTTTCTAGATCTATCTCTATAGATCCTGATGCCTAACACATAGGCTGCTTCACCCAAGTCCTTCATAGAGAAACATTAACCTAGCCAAGTCTTCACAGACTGTAGCTCAGGAATGTCATTCCCAATGAGTAGTATGTCATCTACATACAACACCAAGAAGACAATAACGCTCCCACTAACCTTCTTGTAGACACAAGGTTCATCTTCATTTTTGATAAAACCAAACTCTTTGATTGCATCATCAAAATGAAGATTCCAACTTCGAGAAGCTTGCTTCAGTCCATAAATGGACCTTTGCAATTTGCACACTTTATTGGCATTCCCAGGAGTGACAAAACCCTCAGGTTGTGTCATGTACACATCCTCAAGTAGCTTTCCATTTAGGAATGCAGTTTTGACATCCATTTGCCATATCTCATAATCATAGTGTGCAGCAATAGCAAACAAAATATGGATGGATTTAAGCATAGCAACTGGTGAAAAAGTTTCATCATAGTCAATACCATGAATTTGCTTGAAACCTTTTGCGACCAATCGTCCCTTAAAGGTAATCACATTACCATCCATGTCAGTTTTCTTTTTGAAAACCCATTTGCACCCTATGGGTTTTACCCCTTCAGGTGGGTCAACTAAAGTCCATATTTGGTTTTCATACGTGGATTCCATCTCGGATTTCATGGCCACTAGCCACTTCTCAGAGTCAGGCCCCGACAAAGCCTGTTGGTAGGTTGTGGGCTCATCTTGATCCATGAGCATCACATCACCGGTGTGAGTCACGAGAAATCCATATCTCTCGGGCTCACGCCGAATCCTACCAGTCCTACGTGGGCTTTGTGCTACAGGAACAGACTCTTGAACCACAACATCTTGTGGTGTCTGTTCAGGTTCCATTTCAGGTTCGATGTCTTCTTGTTGTTCTTGAATTTCTTCAAGTTCTACTTTCCTCCCACTAGTTCCTTTAGAGATAAACTCTTTCTCCAAAAAGACACCAATTCGAGCAACAAACACTTTTTGCTCAGAGGGATTGTAGAAATAGTAACCCTTTGTTTCTTTGGGATACCCAACAAAAGACATTTTTGAGATTTGGGCCCTAGTTTGTTAGAGGATTGACGTTTTACATAAGCGTCACAGCCCCAAATCTTCATAAAAGACAAATTGGGACGCCTCCCACTCCATATCTCATATGGTGTCTTTTGAACCGATTTAGATGGAACTCGGTTTAGTGTAAAAGCGGCTGTCTCTAGAGCATGTCCCCAAAAGGAGTTTGGAAGGTTAGCTTGACTCATCATGGAGCGAACCATGTCTAACAGAGTTCGATTTCTCCTTTCAGAAACACCATTCCATTGAGGTGTACCTGGTGGAGTGAGTTGTGATATTATACCACACTCCTTCAGATAGTCAAGGAATTCTCGATCCAAGTACTCTCCACCTCTATCTGATCGAAGCACTTTGATACTCTTCCCGAGTTGATTCTCTACTTCATTCTTGAATTCTTTGAACTTTTCAAAGGATTCAGACTTGTGTCTCATAAGATACACATAGCCATATCTGCTGAAGTCATCAGTGAAAGTAATGAAGTATTGGAAACCTCCTCTAGCTTGTGTAGACATAGGGCCACATACATCACTATGTATGAGTCCTAGTAAGTCATTAGCCCTTTCACTTTGCCCTGTGAATGGGGCTTTGGTCATCTTGCCCAACAAACATGACTCACATGTCTCATATGATTCAAAATCAAATGAGTCCAAGAGTCCATCCTTATGGAGCTTGGATATACGGGTCTCATTTATATGGCCCAAGCGACAGTGCCAGAGATAGGTCGAGTTTGAATCATTTAATCTGGCCTTCTTGGTATTCACATTATAGATTGGATCCTCAAGGTCTAGAACATACAACCCATTGCTAAGTTGAGCACTACCATAAAAGATTTCATTCAAATAAATAGAACAACATTTGTCCTTTATTATAAATGAAAACCCTTTCTTGTCCAAACAAGAAACAGAAATCAAATTTCTACTAATAGTAGGCACAAAGTAGCAGTTGTCTAATTCTAAAACTAATCCACTAGGTAAAGTGAGAACATAAGTCCCTACGGGTAAGGCAGCAACCCTTGCTCCATTTCCAACACGTAGGTCCACTTCACCTCGGGCCAATCTTCTACTTCTACTTAGATCCTGCACATTCGCACAAATGTGAGATCCACATCCAGTATCCAATACCCAAGATGAGGAAGTAGAAAAGTTAGCCTTTATAACAAAAATACCTGAAGTGGAAGTCTTACTTCCCTTTTCCTTAGCAAGTTCTTCAAGATAGAGCTTACAGTTGCGCTTTCAGTGTCGAGGTTGCTTACAATGGAAGCACTCCCCTTCCTTTGCCACACCAGCCTTTGGTTTCAGTGCAGCTGAAGAAGAACTAGCATTGGACTTTCCATTAGCTTTATCCTTCTTCTTGTTGGCTTTTCCTTTTCCCTTGCCCTTTTGAACCATCAAAATTGGCTTAGCCTTCTTAAGGTTTTGCTCAGCAGTTCTCAACATGTTGAGCAATTCAGGGAGGGACTTGTCAAGGTCGTTCATGTTATAGTTCATGATGAACTGACTGTAGCTTTCAGGCAACGATTGCAAGACTACATCAATAGCCAACTCTTTCTGAAGAGCAAATCCCAAATTCTCAAGATTCTCAATGTACCCAATCATCTTGAGCACATGAGGACCCACGGGACTTCCCTCAGACATCTTGCACTGAAACAATGCCTTAGAGGTCTCAAGCCTCTCATGCCTAGCTTGCTCTTGGAAAAGCATTTTGAGATGTTCGATCATATCGAACGCCCTCATGTTCTCATGTTGCTTCTGAAGCTCAGATTCCATGGTAATAAGCATGAGGCATGCAACATCCAAAGCATCATCAGAATGCCTCTTGTGAGCATCCCTTTCAGCTCTTGGAGCAGTGGCAGCAGGCTCATTCGGAATGGGCTGCTCTAGGACATATGCCTTTCTCTCTTGTTTGAGGACTATCCTCAAGTTTCGGTACCATTTGAGAAAGTTGGTCCCATTCAGTTTTTCCTTCTCAAGGATCGATCACAACGAAAGTGTCGATGTGTTTTGTGCCATGGTTATCTACAACAGTAAATATGCAGTGTAAGAGTCATGTATTTTAATTCATTTAATAAGGACTTTTATTAAACGATACTCCCACTATTTTCCTCAAAATAATAACCCTCGATATTATTTCGGAACACCTCAACGCTAAGGTATTCTAGTGGGCCAAGATCCATATTTGACCACAACCTGAGTCAGCTTTGGCTTTTCTCTCAAGTTACAGCTATTTAGGTAGGCAACTCCTTGCCAATTGCATCTTATGCAACTCTTGGATAGTTGGGTGAACAACACTTGTCCAAGCTCATCTCATGAACTTAAGCCCAACTCTATGCCTCTAAGTCCCTAATCCTATTAGGGTGACTTAGTTAAGTCGAACCCAAAGTTAGCAGTTTGGATATCACTATTATCCCATCGCGCCTTACCAAGATGAACATAGGTGCTTTGCTTTGGCAAACCCACCTAATGTTGATCAAAGTCTTGACGAGTGCCAACATTTGGAAGGCAACACATTTAATGACTTAATATTTGTTTGAGGGATTTTATCTTTTGATCTAACCAATTTGTTATCTCCGGTTGTTTTATACATGCATCACATACAAATATAAAACATGCATCTCATGCTTACAAGAAATAAACGTGACATGGTTATAGCCCAAACTATGCGATATTCTCAAGCCAATGAGAATATCATAAAAGCCTAAGAAAATAAAAGAGTCTTCACAAGCTCTTTCTCTTCCTTTCTTGGCTGCCCTTTTGTTGTCACCTCCTTGGACATACCTCCTTGCATGATCCTTGGACATACCACCTTGGATGAGCCCATAATGCACCATTACATCAATAATAGAAACCTCAAGTTACATTCGAGGGGAGTAAGGTGAGAAGAGAATGTACAATGAGAGTGATAAGAAAAGGCACGACTTGCAGGCCGTATTTACAAGTACAACCAATCAAGGGCTATAACCATGCACCATGCTTCAAACACCAATCAGCGTATCATGTCAAATCTCATTCAACAAAGATGCATGCCAATTTTCGCGTGTTGATTAACCAGGTTTTATTTATGTGGCGCTTCGCATACGGCGGTCCCGCTGGCCGGTCAGCGGGCGGTGGTTCCATATAGGTATCTATTTGAACAAACCTAGGGTTTTTGCAACTATTGCAAGAATCCTAATCCATATAGGTATCTCATACCTATCAATTTCGGGTTAATCTCATTAACCAATTTGTGTCGTTTCTTCATATATCTCATATGTTCATTACGAATTCCGGTTTCATGCATCATGAATCAATCTAATTAATCATGGCCGAAAACCAATCGAACACATAGCATCATGCGATTCAACACTCAATCTCGATTTAGGGTTTCACCAGTAGCTCTGATACCACTGTTGGGTTTCGGGAGCCAAACAGCGCAGCGGAATTTAACCGAAACCCTCCAGGATCCAAGTGAAACGGGGTAAACCGGGTGTTCGAAAATTTCATACCTAATTTTCGGTTAAGATCTCTCACTCAACTGTAGAGTCGAATCACAAAACCTGAACAGTTGACGTGTTCAGGCTCTCTATGGTATCCACACGAGCCTCTCGGGATCACCACGCTTCCACCACGTCCCGGCAGATGCGTTTCTCTTGCGCTCGCAGTGCTAGCTTGCGTCCTCCAAGGAATTGCAAGAGAAGAGTGCGGCTGTCCTTTTGGGAAGCTAGGGCAAGGAGACCTATAAATTTCTCACTTAAAAGTTGTATTTATAGTGAGACTCAACTTCCAGGCCTAATGGGTTTCAAAGCCCTAATCCAATTAGGATTTAATTTCGGGCTTAATAATGGCTCAACTCCTTGGCCCATTATTAATACGAAATTAAAGTGAAACCATAACCCAAATAATTAGCCCATGCACTCTAATGATCCAAATAGCTCTATGTGTGCGACCCAATAGGCTCTTGCCATGTTGGCAATGATCATAAATCACATTTATGATCATAACCAATGAGCGGTGTCTAGCAACATCATTGCTACCCAAGTGACAAGATTGTCGGTGAATCGACTAAACCTTTATGATCATCACCGATATATGCCATTGTCCCTTTGTCCAAGATATCAAGACTAAGCACAAGACATGGAATGTGTCACTCTCGTATAGCCCAATCTTTGGTTTCTTGATTACCGAGTAGACCAACTTAAACTGACGACATTGATATCATATACCAACTCATCGGAGCATGGCCATGCATTTTCTAAGTCTCACTCTATCAAGGGGCCCAAAGATATCACTCCCGTTACATAGGAGGGACAAATCCCATCTTGATCATACAAATCCCTCCGCATGATATGTGACATACCCAATGACCTCCTTCAAGTTCACTCAGTTACAAGCAACAAAGGAAAGTATCAAAGTATGTGACTCACATGTAGGGAACCTTGCTAATCTTAGGTCGAAGGACTACATATACCATGATCACTATGAGAATCACTTATGACACTCATATAACGATCCATGAAGTGTTCTCATGGTGGGTCGGTCCAGTACACAAGTTCTCCAACTTGTACCCATATGTAGACTACATATCTCATATTAGTCTCCACATATGCTAGTCATTATGTATTATTGCAACCCGCTCCACAATAATACTAGACTAGGGACGTTTAAGAATACCATTATTCTAGGGTTACAATTATGTTTATTACGTTACGCAGAAACAAAACAACAAAAAAAATTGCTGGATTAATGCCTCAATAAAATATCATGACTCAATGTGCAAAAATACAATCATCTCATGATTGGCTTTTTGGGCACAATACTAACAGCCCCCAGAGAATGCGAGGAAGGAAACCCCCGAACTTCACAGCGCTGAACACCACGAGGACCAACATCCTCATGACTCTGGAGAGGCAGGGAACACAAGTTCAGAGGCCAAGGGCCATGACCGCTGAAAATAGAAAAAACATGAAGAAGTTCTGCCAATTTCATCGCGATCATGGCCACGACACTGAGGATTGCTTCCAGCTGAAGAAGTATATTGAATCGCTGATAAAACAAGGCCAACTTTGGCGGTACCTACGGTTGCCTTCCCCGAAGGGGAGGAAAGAGGAGGAAGGAAAGGTAGAAGATGAGGACTACGACTCCGACAGGCGGAGAAACCGAAGTCCAAAGAGGCGCCCTCCACCCCCTGCGGGAGTCATACAAACAATCATGACGGGGCTCCCATCCTCGGAAAGGAAAAGGAAGGCCAGGGAAATAGCTGTCATGGACTATCAAAGTCCGGCGAAGAAGCTATCCCGAAAAGATGGTTCCACAGTTGTCTTCCCTTACGACGACCCACTCCTGATCATGGCAAGAATTGGAAACTGGGATGTCAAAAGGGTATTACTTGATGACGGATCAAACGCTGACGACGTATTTTCACAACTGCTGCCGAGCTTGGGCATATCCATTAGTGATCTCAGGCTGTCACTTCACCGACCTTCGGGGTAGGACCGTCCGAGTTACCCGTCCTCGGGTGGATCGACCTTCCATTAATGATGAGAGGGACTTCTGTCAAAGGACCAGCTGAGTTGTTTGGCTCGACAATGGTGAAGTTCATCATCATGGATGTCCCCTCATCATACAACGCCATCCTTGGAAGGCAGACGCAGGGAAATCTGCACATTCACCCTGACGTGAGGTATTTGACTATCACTTTCGCCACCAAGGAAGGAGACCCATAAATCTTCATAGATCAGGGCGAAGTAAGAAAGGTGTTCGTCAAAGCCCGAAAAGCCCCAGCAAACAATTCCACACAAGCTGTAGAAGCAGGGGCTTCAAAATCATAAAATGGCGAGAAAGAAGTTTCTGGCAAGGTAGAAATGGAAGAAGTGGAACTTATCCCAGGACGAAGTACCCGAGTAGGGAAAAACTTGTCCGAAGGAGATAAGAAAAAACTTGTATCCTTTCTAGTAATGAATAAAGACCTGTTCGCCTACTCGCCGAAAGACATGCCGGGGGTAAATCCGCGCGTAGTACAACATAGCCTCAAAGTAAGTCCGGAAGCAAAGCCTGTCCGGTAAAAGAAACGGGGCATCTCAGCCTATAAAAATGACTTTGTCAAAACCGAAGTCCAACGTTTATTGGAGGCAGATGTAATCAGGGAGGTCAAGTACCCCGAATGGCTAAGCATTGTGGTGCTTACCACAAAAGAAGGAAGCAACAATGTTCGGATGTGCATCGACTTCAGAAACCTGAACGATGCTTGCCCAAAAGATTCATATCCTCTCCCACCAATAGATCAACTGGTAGATTCAACTGCCGAATACGGGCTCCTAAGTTTCCTAGACGCCTTCAGCGGCTACCATCAAATAAAGATAGACCCCGAAGATGAAGAAAAAACAGCCTTCATCACCGAGGGGGGGGACGTATTGTTACACCAGGATGCCTTTCGGGCTCGAAAATGCAGGAGCCACCTACCAAAGGTTGATGAGCAAGGTCTTTAATGACCAAATAGGGAGGAACATGGAAGTCTATGTAGATGACATGATAGTCAAAAGCAAGCTGCCTGTAGACCATGTCACAGACCTAAGGGAGACTTTTCACCAGCTCAGGACCTTCAGAATTCGCCTTAACCCCAAGAAGTGCACCTTCGGGGTAACTTCGGGAAAGTTCCTTGGGTACATGGTATCAGAAAGAGGCATTGATGCTAACCCAGAAAAAATTAAGGCTCTGTTGGAATTCTGAACTCCTGCCACAATAAAAGATGTGCAGAGACTTGCTGGAAGAATAACCTCCCTTAGCAGATTTATTTCCAGATATGGAGACCGGTGTCGACCATTCTTCAAAGTCCTCACTAAGATAGCAAAAAGGAAGGACGACCTCGAGAGTAATGATCGTCCTTGGAATGAGGACTGCCAAAAAGCTTGGGAAGAACTCAAAATCTACTTGGCTCACCTGCCCACTTTGCGACAGCCCCGCGAAAGAGAACCTCTTGTGTTGTACCTCACCGTCACAGAAAAAGCAGTAAGCTCAGTCCTTGTGAAAGAGGAAGGGGCGAAGCAGTGGCCAGTCTACTATGTGAGCAAGTCCTTGCATGGCGCCGAAATCAGATATCCTTTGTTACAGAAAGCTATATATGCCTTGGTCCTGGCAGGAAGAAGGCTACGACCATATTTTCAGGCTCACCCCATCATCGTCCGAAGTAGTTTACCCCTGCGGGACGTCATGAAGAAGGTTGACCATTCGGGAAGGCTCTCCAAATGGTGTATAGAGCTTGGCGAACACGACATCACTTATGAACCTCGGAAAGCCATAAAAGCTCAAGCCTTGGCAGATTTCATTGCCGAGGTCCCCATTACCGAGGACAGCCACCCAAGTCTCGATGAAAATGAGCCAGAATGGGCCTTGTACGTTGATGGTGCCTCGGGCGCCGAGCACCAAGGAGCCGGGGTGATCATCAGAGGCCCCGAAGGCCTAGAAGTAATGAAGGCCATTAAGTTCAGCTTCAATGTCACCAACAATATGGCTGAATATGAAGCTCTCATAGCGGGCTTGCGCCTGGCCAGAAAAATTGGTGTCAGAAACTTGAAAGCCCATAGCGATTCCCAGCTAGTAGTTCGGCAAACAGCAGGGGACTACGGGGCGAAAGATCCAACACTGGCAAAATACCATGAATTAGTAACGAAGCTTATTCGAGAATTCGACACCGTGCGAATCGAGAGCATGCCTCGCAGACATAACGCTGAGGCAGATGAATTGGCAAAATCAAAAGCATATACTGAGGTGCTAAGCCAGCCGAGCATTACAGTGCTGAGCATAATGACTTCGGGAAGAAGCTGGAAAGACCCAATAAAAACATATCTCGAAACCAATACGCTCCCCGAAGACACCAATGAAGCAGCAAAAGTGCGGAGACGCTCTGGTCGTTTCTTTCTGATTGGAGAAGAGCTATATCGGCAGGGATATGCAAATCCGCTACAGAGGTGTGTTGGCGAAGAGGATATTGAAATAATCCTCCAAGAAGTTCACGAAGGCGCTTGTGGTTCGCACATCAGAACCGACTCCCTGGCAGCGGTGATACTTCGCCAAATATACTTTTGGCCTACCCTGAGGAAAGACGCTAGGCGGTTCGTCCAGAAATGTGGTAATTGACAAAGACACGCAAAAATCCAGAGAACACCCTTGGAGCTAGTGACTTTGGCAAACTATCCCTGGCCCTTCGCAGTTTGGGGCATAGACCTTATCGGGCCGCTCCCGATAGTGCTTGGGGGCGTGAAGTTCTGCGTAGTCGCAGTTGACTATTTCTCTAAATGGGTCGAGGCAGAACCTTTGACGACTATCTCGGCAAGAGAAGTGCGCAAGTTCGTGTGGAAAAACATAGTATGCAGATTCGGCATACCGAGGGTACTAGTGGCTGATAACGGATCCCAGTTCATAGACAAAGGGTTCCAAGAGTTTATCAGCGACCTCGGAACAAAGATGCATTTCACCTCGATAGCTCACCCACAAAGCAATGGGCAGGTGGAAGTATCTAACAGGACCATAAAAGATGGTCTGAAAAAGAGACTGGGGGAGGCAAAAAGGAAATGGCCAGGAGAACTCCAAAGCATACTATGGAGCTACCGAACAACGCCCCGAAGGGCTACAGGGGAAACTCCTTTCTCGCTCGTCTTCGGTACGGAGGCCATAATCCCAATAGAGGTAGTGCGACCATCAATATGAGTGCAGGTATTTGATGAAAGTGGAAATGACCTCGGCTTAAGAACCAAGCTCGACCTCGTCGGCGAACATAGAGAAATAGCGAATCTAAGAAGGAAAGCTTTCCAGCAAAGAGTGGCCGCTGCTATAAACTTGCGGGCTAGGCCAAAAGGAATAAAAAAGGGTGATCTTGTTCTCCGAAAGGTGGAAGTCGCACCCCGGAGGCCATCACACGGCGTACTTCGCGCGAATTGGGAGGGACCTTATCTGGTTCTTGCCGAAGTATGAAGAGGGGTGTACAAGCTCGGTGACGCCGAAGGCGTGGAATTAAAAAGCACTTGGCATTCAGATGCCTTGAAAAAGTTCTATGCTTAGAATCTTGACGAAAGGGTTTACATTGTACAAAGTTAGAAAAATTTTCTAGCTACACGGACTTCTGAAAGAAAGATTCTTGAACAAAAGATATACTAAAATTCCGCGAAGATGGTCGCCAGAATAAGCATGGGTGCGATTTCCTGAAGTCCCTCGAACAAGCATGTTCGGGACAATAGGAAATGTAAAACCTTGAGAGAATTTCTAAATACAAAGGCTCACAGAGAACCGATCTAATCTTCCGAAGTCTCTTGAGCAAATGCATTCGGGGCAAAAAAGAATGAACAATCTCACAAAAAAAAGACTTAGCCAAAATTTCTTACAGGAAAGAAAAAAGTCTTTATTAACAGACAAGATCGGGTTACAAAGAAGAAGGACTACCAAGAAAGAAAGAGTACAAGGAAGGAGAAAGAGAAGGCAGAAGGGGCCTGAGATAAATTAGGGATTCTCGGCGTCCAGGGAGCCACTAGCCCCTGCATCCTTTTCCACCACCACCGGCGTCGGAAGAGTCTGAGGCAGGTTCAAGTGCTCGAGCTTGGACAAAGTCCACCAAGGTCCTTCAGGAATATTTAAGGCCTCCAGGAAAGAAAGGTTGAGATCTGGAAACCTCAGAAGAACTTCATGACGAACGAGACAAAACCCGTCCTGAAAACCAACTTTGGTCATCTCGTCGGATTTCCTCTTCTCGACCCCAAGATCATTAAGCTCCTTCTCCAGGTCTTCAACCTTTTTCCTTAACGCCTTCACCTTCTTCTTCTTCTTCGACTCATCCTTCCCCTTCTTCAAAGAATCGACCTCGGCTTGAAGTGCGGTTTTCTTGGCCTCCGCCTTCGCCAGAAGAGTCGCAGAATCCGACTTCTCCTTTTGAAGTGCCTCATTAACCGAAGTCAGCTCCGCCACTTTTTCGCCGAGGTCGGAAATCTTCTGGGAGGAGTCCTTTATAAGTTCTTCTTTTTCGTTCACAAACTCCTCCCGAAGGGCAGCAATCTCTGACGTCGAAGTCTGGGCCAGCTGAGCGTTCCGAGTGAGCAGGTCCGAGCACTGGGTCTGGTATTGTTCTATAGTCTTTGAAGCAGCGGCCCAGTACATCCCCTGCCTCGCCACCCGAACTCTGAGGAATCCGGCATATCCCAGCAGTTGTAGAAAAACAGAGGCAAGAATGAGACAAGGCAAAAAAGGAAAGGCAAATACTTAAAAGGAAAGGCAAGGTGAGAAACACACCTGGGCGGCGTGCTCGGAAAGCTTCACGGTGAGGGAGTCATCATCCGGATGAGCCCCCGCAAGGGCCCTGAAAGAAGCTTCAGTAAGAACCCCCTTTGCAATCTCCTTGGCCATTCACGGGCAGTCTTCAGAGTACATGTCCATGTCCTCCGTAAAATACCAAAATGGCTCCTTCAGAATCTTCCCCTTCGGGATATGGGCATCCCGAAGGGCCCGCTTCCGGGCGTGCTCGACAACCCAATCCGGAGGAAGAATCTCCTCTGCACGACAAAAGCAGAAAAATTGTCAAACACAAGTAGCTGCCAAAAAATTCAGAAACTGAGTGTCTAAGGCATCAAACCTGGTGGCACTTCGGCAACGTCGTCGCCAGAATCCAGGGCCCCCTCAGAAGAAATCTCCTTCCCTTTCCTCTTGCGGCGGTCTTCGGCAAAAGGGGCTTCCACCAAAGCGTGCAGAAGACCAGCCGAATTAGGGCTTGAAGGAGCGACATCTGCACCGACCTCGGTCGAAGGGGCAGAAACGGTTACTTCGGGCTCCTCGCCCACCTCCTCGGAAATCTCCGGCATGTGAGGGGGCACGGTCTTCTTCGATCGCTTGGCCGCCGGAGGCCCCCCGCCAGCCGCCTTCCGTCTTCGGGGGGCAGCCTTCTTTGTTTGTTCACCTTTCTCGGCTTGCCCGATGAAAAGCGATCGGTAATAGGCAGCAGTATCCTCGCCCATCTCTGAAAAAGAGAGAAAACATCAGCGTAAGTCCAAGATGGAATTAAAACAAGGGGACTAGGAGATGACTTACTTTCGAAAAAATCGGCATAAGTAATGTCCTCCTGAAGAAGTTTTACCAGCCAGGAGTCCTTCCCAGCAATGGCAGGAGCCGGCATCTCAAGGTCCGTTTCGTGCTCCTTTACCACCTTCAACTCCCGAAGGACTTCTTCGGTCATCAACTTCCAGTTAATTGGAAAGGGATAAAGGGGGCGCGGTGGGACCTTGGAATCCCAGTCAGAGACCACTCGGATGCGCTTGTCAAAGTCCGCAAAAATGGGTGTTAACTCGGGAGTTAACAGTATCTTCGGGTCAACGACATCCATCACGAGCTTTCCCTGAGCCCACTTCGTTGGGACGTACGACCAGGCCTCCTCCTTCTTCATAAAGAAGAATTTATGTTGCCACCCTCGCCAGCTGTCCTTGTTGGCAAAGGTGAACTTGTATTTTTTGCTCCCTGACCCCCGAGGTAGCATGAAATAGAAGCCAGCCTTTGGGATCACGAAGAGCTTGTAGTACTACAGAAAAATGACAAAGTGTGGCTCTATACTGAAGACACCACACATACAAAGAAAAGCATTGAAATAGCAGTACGAGTTCGGTGGATGTTGGTTTACGGCGATGCGATGGAAATCGCAGAAATCGCAAACCATCTTCGGCGGAGGAAACCGAAGTCCGGCCTTCAGTTGGGCACGGAAAACAGTAACCTCGTCACTACGGTTTGAAAAACTATATTGGTCCGAACGAGGCAACCTCGTAGTGACGTAGGAAGGAAGAAAGAACTTCTTTTTCCATTTTTTAAGTTTTGCAGAAGTAGTGCAGCAGGGGTGAGAAAGAAGGGGTTCCCAGCTTTCGGGAATAGGCATGACTGGCAAAAAACCGAGTTCAGGAAAGGCCAAAAAGCTATTTCGAAGAAAAAATTTGGAAAAACAGAAGAAACTGGAAGCTAAAACCGACCAAACATTTTGCCAAAATCCAGATTTGAGGACGCCGTCGTGAAATGATTGCCGGAAAACCACTCTGTCAAAAAGCACCGCCGTAAGAGAGCAGGAAAAACACTACGGCAGTTGAGAGACAGAAGAGAGCAAAAGCAAAAGCAAAAGGGGGTTATGAAGGATTAAGGGTATAAATAGACTGAGGAAGGGTAGGTGAATCGACGTCATAAGTGTTGTGCGAAGGCGAATCGTCGCCATAATTGCCCATTCTGCATAAAAAGACACGCCCGCTGTAACCGATGTAACCCTCTTCAATGACGGCATGCCATGTGTCAGCAACCACGCCAAATAAGGAACACACTTTCTGACGAATAGCGCGCCGCCCTAGACTGACACGCCTGCTCACGAGATGAGACGTTTCAGTGACCTACAAAGATTACAGAAAATAGGTTACCTCGAAGACACCAAGAGACAGTCTGTGCTACGTCTACGGATAGAAGGTGTATCTTCGGAACAGGTACCATGCATAAAGTCCCGAAGGGTACCCTCCGAAAGCTGAGAAAAGCCAAAGTCCCTACTTCGGCTTCTAGGGGGGGCATGTGATAGCCGAAGGACTATCGCCTCTCCTAGAACGTACCTTCTATCAAAAGCATGTTCGGGAAGCATGGCACCATCCGAGGGAGGCACTAGTATTGACCTCGGACTAGGCGAGTTCCAGTGCCTCGAACTCGGGATTTAGCCTAGTACCCTAGAGAGCTCCAAAGGTGCAGACAGCCCCCTTGGGGGATTAAATGGATCGCCTTCGGGATAGAAGAACCAGCTACCGCAAGCAAGAGAGGATTCTCCGAAGGCGAAAACTGCGAGGTAGGCAGTGCCCCGAACTGCGAACAAAACTCCCGAAGAAGGGTGTTCATCCCAGAGAACGACCTTGCCCAAAGGACATCGGGAGTACGGCAGGAGCATTTAAGGAGCCTCTGACACATCGCCCACAGACGCACCATGTCACCTCAAACGGCGCTCTGACACGCCAACGCCGCCCAGGCCTTGTCACAACCTGTCTCGGACCAAGGCTCGAGGGAGCCTACAAACAGCTACTTGTCCCCTATGTCTGAAGGTACACAGCAGATCTGACCGAACACGTGTCACGATCTGAACGGGCCAGACACTTCTATAAATACCAAAGAGCAGCCCCTTGCAAGGGGTTGGTCAGTCAGTTGAGAGGATACGAACAGGCAAGGCCACTAAACCCTTGAGTGCTATCTTTCCTTCACCTCTCAGAAAACTAACTTGGGCGTCCGAGGCTCCTCCCCGGAAAAACATCCCGGGGACCTCCTAACCTTTTCTTTTGGGCTCTACACGTACCACTCCCTGGGAAACCTCCACTCCAGGCGTTCTCCTCCTCGGGAAGTCCCTCCAGAAACCACCATGTCCTCCAGCAAAGATGTCTCCGGACATCAACCCTGGTGTTAGTAAGATGTATCAAGATCTGAAGACTCATTTCTGGTGGCCAGGATTGAAAAGGGATGTAAGAGGACATGTGACAAAGTGTTTGACATGCTAGATGGTTAAAGTCGAACATCAGAAACCAGCAAGCACACTTCAGAGTTTACCTCTGCCAGTGAGGAAGTGGGCATCCATTACTATGGATTTCCTAGTGGGGTTACCGAATACCCGGAGTCAGCATGATGCTATATGGGTAGTGGTTGACAGATTGATGAAGTCGGCACACTTTATACCAATCAGAATCACTTACACATTGGAGAAGTTGGCTCAGTTGTATCTCAAGGAGATTGTGAGACTTCATGGGATACTGGATCAGATTATATCTGACAGAGAACCTCGGTTTACATCACGATTTTGGAATGCTTTTCAAGAAGCATTGGGAAGTAAGGTTAGTCTCAGTATTGCTTTTCATCCTCAAACTGATGGGCAATCTGAGTGAGTGATTCAGACTTTGGAGGACATGCTACGCATGTGTGTCATTGATTTTATAGGTGATTGGGATCAGCAATTACCACTGATCGAATTTGCTTATAATAACAGTCATCAAACTATTATTGGAATGGCGCCCTATGAAGCTTTGTATGGGAGGCAATGTATGACACCTCACTGTTGGGCAGATCCAGCAGATAAGGTAGTTATGGGACCTGAAATCATAGCTGACACTACAGTTAAGATTAAGTTGATCCAGCAGTGGATCAAGATAGCTAATGATAGGCAGACCAAGTATGCAAATTTGAGGAGAATAGACTTGAGTTTTGAAGTTGGGGATAAAGTACTTTTGAAAGTGTCGCCCATGGGAGGAGTTAGCCATTTTGGGCAAAGGGGCGAGTTAGCTCCTAGGTATATTGGACCTTATGAAGTGTTGGAGAAGGTAGGGAAGGTTGCTTATCTGTTAGCATTACCACCTAACCTATCTCAAGTGCATAATGTGTTTCACGTTAGTCTACTTATAAAATGCACAGTGGAACTGGGACAGGTAGTCAATCCTTCAGAAATACCCATTCAGGAAAACTTGACCTATGAGGAGAAACCAGTTCAGATACTTGATAGGCAAGTCAAGAAATTGCGGACTAAGTGGATTTCGATGGTTAAGATCCTTTGGTCTAACCATAGTGAGGAGGAAGCTACCTGGGAGATGGAGCAGGATATGCTGAAAAGATATCCTAGCATTTTTCCAAAGTTCGAACGGAATTTGAGGGACCAAATTCAAGAAGGAGGGGAGGATGTTATAGCCCTTCTAGTGGGAGGCGCAATTGAGGAAGGTAAAGTGTTTTAAATTAAGTTTAGAAACTTAATTCTAGTTTACATAGCAAGAATAGAGAAGTTTAGCAAAGTTCACTAAGTTCCGAGAAGAATAAAGCACTGAACGAAGTTCAGGGGAAAAATAGTAATTTTGCATCCTGAATAGCCGGGGTGAATCCTGAGTGTTTTAAAATGAATTTTTATAACTTAACTTTCAACCTTAACTCAAACTTGAAAAATAGACAAGAATTTAATCTAGAATCACTAAGTTACAAAGATAGGGGACTTAATTGTAACAAGCTTAATACTTTGAGGTTAGTTTAGGTTAAGTGAGGGTTTAAGCAGGGGAAAGTGGACTATGGCTGCCATAATCCCGTTTCCAGCCTTCTCACCCCCATTTAGCTCTCAAATTAAACATGGAATCAAGAGTTTTTGGTGCCAAGAGAAGCAATTCAAAGTATATAAGCTAGGAGGAAGCATTTTCAAGCTTGAAACCATGTTTTTTAGGCTTGGAAGGGCATTTTCCTACTTCCCCTATTTTTGAACGAGGTAAGGAATGTGTTCTTGATTCAATTCGTGTTTGTTAGTTAGTTTGAAGCTTGGGTTTTGGTTAGAGAGTGAAGTTTTGATGATTCGTGCTTTGTTTTTTATTGGAACTTGTGTAGAACTTTGGTGAGCTTGGTTGAACAAAAAGGGGATTGATTCTTGCTTGTTACTTGGAGTTAAGGTAAGGGAGATATGTTTTCAAGTTCATTGAATGCCATTAGCTTGAGTTTGCTTGAAGAATTCGAGTAGTTTAGGCTATGGCATTAGGTAAACGTTTTGGTTGAATTGTGGTGGACTAGAGGATTTTGAAGGATTGGATTGATGTTTCTAGACATCATAGCTTAGCTTTTGATAGTTGGTTATGTTCTATGCAACATGTACTATGTGTGTATGAAATTTGGAGGCATTCCATGCATGTTTGGTATGTGTAGGAATCGTCTAAAGTTCATAGCAGCAAAATGCGCTAATTTCTGCATTTTTACAGATTGGCGACGCGTCGCCATTTACAAGTCAAAAACAAGCGATGCGTCGCCAATCCAGGAAATTGTCTCAGAACGTCGACAACTATGGCGACGCGTTGCCACGGTTGGCCACGCGTGGCCAAGACAACATTCGACACCCGGTTTTGTTTTCAACATAACTTTTCGGTCGGGTGTCCGATTGAGGTGATTCAAGATTCCACGCGAAGCTAAGAGGGAGTACTATCACCCCAATTTTTTAAAAACACTTAAAATTTCCCAGTTTTAGATTTATATTAACTTAAAGTGAAGGCAAGTTTTTAAGGAAACTATGTTGCAAATGAACATAATTAGCTACCACTAGCTCAGGTGAGAGGTTTAGAACCCTTGTCGGCCTAGCTATGTCGTAGCCACAAGTTCACAAGGTGAAACCTTGTTCATCTAGTCTACATAAAAAAGGCCTTGTGGCCTAGTCTACAAGTCCCACCACAATTCGCTTGCATAACGGCTATGGGAAGGCTACATGATTACATTCAGTAAGCTTCGGCTTGCTAGGAGCAGGTTAGTGATCAAAACTCGCTAGGCGCGGAGTGATGCTCTGTGAGGAGGACTACTTTAGGAGAGGTCTTTTGGCCTAGTTATATGTGCATATAATAGAATCCTCATGCTTTGTGAGCTCGCAGCAAGAGTCCTAGTATTTTCCTGCAGGTACATTGAAGATCCCTTATGAGAATTGTCAAATTCTCACTCCCTGGTTTTGTTATGCAGAGCCTGAAGTTACTGGACCTGGTAATCATTGAGGATTATCTCGGTAGTACTCTTATGTGTGTACAAGTATGGTAGTTGAGAATCCAAGTGGTTCTAGTCTACATAAGTACCTAGATGGCTTGTTGGTCAGGTAACAGTACTAACTAGTATCTTCCTTTGGCTACAGAGCCTAGCAGCACTTAGTAAAGGGCTTTTGAGACTCACCACTAGGACGTGTATCCAAGGTGGGAGTTAGGTTAAGGAGATCTCAGTAAATGCTTGTATTTATACAGTATTTTAGTTGCCTCCATAGTCTATGTTATGAGGAGTCCTCGACTCTAGGATTACTCTTGGGTGAGGGCATTAGTCTACTTTATGTATGAATGTCCTCATGAGTTGTTATGTGTAGTAAACTCACACAAATGTTGATTTCATATGCTTTGGCTATTTGTACTTATTCTTGTGTAGAAATTACCTGCCCAAGTTAATGTTTTAATGTTTTATGGTTTTAATAAACCAAGTCAAAGCATAAGAGCATGCATATTGCATATTCTAGGTTAATCAACTAGTATCATGAGATTTAATCTGCACACATACACAACTAGCAATTGCAATCCACCGTGAGACCAACTTTCACAGGGCTTCCTGGGCAGGGGCACGGGCAGTCGTGTCACTAGAAGGTTAAGAAACAAAAAATATTCCCATGGTTAAAGTTCAGTGGTCACACCACTCTGAAAGAGAAGTAACCTGGGAAACTAAAAAACACCTTATGGAAAGGTATCCTGAAGAATACCCGAAGCTAAAGGCTATTTTGGAGGACCAAAATTTTTTAAGGGGGGAAGGATTGTTACCACCTCAAAAAATGGGAGAATTACAAGTGTCATAATGGCTAAAAACCATTATATTGTGTAGTTCTCACCATAGTGACTGTAGTGTGGGGGGTAAAAGGTATGATCAACACCTCCTTAAAAGTGTTCCAAGTTGGTAACTTGGTCCCCAAGAAAAGCCTTAAGGATTGCTTGTTTGTCAAGCAACCTATTGACTTTTTTGTAAGATTTTGGAAATTCGGGTACTCAATTGCAAAACTTTCACAAAAGAGATTTGGAGAGTTATGGGAAGGATATGAATGGTATGAAAGTGCTATTGGACGACCAAATTGCTTATGGAAGACAACTAAGGACAAAGAAAACACAAAAAGGCAATAAGGACCTAAGTGTTCTAATGTAGGCCTTAAGATGTGTATGCCTATGACTTAAGTCAAATGAAAGTTTTGTGGGGTTATCCCACATAAGGAGAGATGCTAAAGGAAGATAAGGATGGTCAAATGTGGGCCAAGAGATTAAGACTAAGAAACCGTAGTCTTGTAGCAAGGAAAATGACATAAGACAAGGTTAAGACTACTTAAGTGTGTTTAGTGTACTTTTGACTATTTAAGTAGTCAAGACCACCTTTGCTCTCTAAATTTAAGCCTCCACCACCAAAAGAAAGCCAGCCCTCTCCTCCACACTTCCTCCATAGCCACCATACCTTCAAACTCAAAACTACTTGCAATTGAAGTCAAGGAAGCACAATTGGAAGCTATTTGGTGCTATTGCTTGAGTGCACCTTGGATCAAGCTCCAATTTCAGCATACCCATCAAGGTAAGGGTTATCTTGCTCTCATGGACTGTTTTCTACAATTTTCAAACATCCATGGAGCTAGGGCTAAGCTTGGAAGAGGGCCATGTGCCTGATGAACCAAGCTTAGTGAGGGGAGTGCACTTAGTGAAGGTTTTGTGACCTAGTGTGAAGTGCACAAAGATGGCAGTGAAATGAGGGTTTCTGGAGCCCAAAGTTAGTACTAACTACTGTTAAAATCATCCTAAGACCAAGCATTAGCTTGATAGTGATTTATTTATGTTTATTATGTGTTTTATGGACTAACCTATGGTATATGTTGCTGCCACATTTCATGTGTTTGTTGTTTGTGTTTGGCTGCTGCATTTGGTTGCTATATCTTGTATATATTCATTGTGGTTTTTGTGTTTTAGTGTCTTTGGATGCAGGTTTTAATGATGGTTACATTGCCTATTGAATCCAAGTGCTACCCTTACTAAGTTTCTGAATGAAACTTACTCCCCTCAATTCTATCATTTCAGGTCCAGCTGAAAGATCACCTTCAAACTAACCTTTGTGGTTTGAGTTTTGATCTGAAATTTAAGGTACATGAACTTCCATATGTATAGTTTTGATCTGAAAATTTTGGTGATTTTAGGAGAACATTTTGTATTTTTAATGGTGGTACTTACTGTGTTGTGCAGCAGCTGTCCAGCATCATGTTTTTGGAGTCCATTGTGTCTCAGGACCTCCTGTAACCTAGGGTGCGTATTTAGCTGATTTAATACCATATTGTAGTGCATGTATGCATGTACATGTACTGTACATAAAATGAGGCAAGTATGTGAACATTTGAGTAATGTTTTGGCTATGTAACTGATGTGGTGCAAAGCTGCCTAAATGTGAATGATGGGCTGCTTACTTGTAAATTTTGTTTTGGCCACATAAAATTTTAATAGAAAGGGAATATAATTCCTATGTGTAATGTACAAATATTTGATAGCCTTGGAGGGCTTTCCCCTTGTGAATAAAGTGTTTGCATGGTTTGGAAAAATTGTATGGGCGAAATGGTCCAAAAGTTGCCACAATTTTGACTTTGGACCCAAAGTTTAATATCTCCCTGTGTAGAATGAACCTTGGTATGAAATTTTGACCACACCTAGAGGACATCTAGAGGGTTAACTGGGTGTTGGAATTTCGGGATTTAGAGCCCTGTAGACAAATATATGACATTGCAACGTTGGCTGAGTTACTGTTCATTTGGTCAGAATTTTGTAACCAACTTAAAAAATCCATAACTTGGTCCATAGGTGGGCTATTGATGTAAAAAAAAATTCCATGGTTTGCTCTAAGTCTCCACTTGATAATGGAGCAAATAAAATAGGAGGCTATTGTTAGTGTTGTGCCCAAAAAGCCAGTCATGAGATGATTGTATTTTTGCAAATTGAGTCATGATATTTTATTGAGGCATTAATCCAGCAATTTTGTTTGTTGTTTTGTTTCTGCGTAACGTAATAAACATAATTGTAACCCTAGAATAATGATATTCTTAAATGTCCCTAGTATAGTATTATTGTGGAGCGGGTTGCAATAATACATAATGACTAGCATATGTGGAGACTAATATGAGATATGTAGTCTACATATGGGTACAAGTTGGAGAACTTGTGTACTGGACCGACCCACCATGAGAACACTTCATGGATCGTTATATGAGTGTCATAAGTGATTCTCATAGTGATCATAGTATATGTCGTCCTTCGACCTAAGATCATCAAGGTTCCCTACATGTGAGTCACATACTTTGATACTTTCCTTTGTTGCTCGTAACTGAGTGAACTTGAAGGAGGTCATTGGGTATGTCACATATCATGCGGAGGGATTTGTATGATCAAGATGGGATTTGTCCCTCCTATGTAACGGGAGTGATATCTTTGGGCCCCTTGATAGAGTGAGACTTAGAAAATGCATGGCCATGCTCCGATGAGTTGATATATGATATCAATGTCGTCAGTTTAATTTGGTCTACTCGGTAATCAAGAAACCAAAGATTGGGCTATACGAGAGTGACACATTCCATGTCTTGTGCTTAGTCTTGATATCTTGGACAAAGGGACAATGGCATATATCGGTGATGATCATAAAGGTTTAGTCGATTCACCGACAATCTTGTCACTTGGGTAGCAATGATGTGTTGCTAGACACCACTCATTGCTTATGATCATAAATGTGATTTATGATCATTGCCAACATGGCAAGAGCCTATTGGGTCACACACATAGAGCTATTTGGATCATTAGAGTGCATGGGCTAATTATTTGGGTTATGGTTTCACTTTAATTTCGTATTAATAATGGGCCAAGGAGTTGAGCCATTATTAAGCCCGAAATTAAATCCTAATTGGATTAGGGCTTTGAAACCCATTAGGCCTGGAAGTTGAGTCTCACTATAAATACAACTTTTAAGTGAGAAATTCGCAGGTCTCCTTGCCCTAGCCTCCCAAAAGGACAGCCACACTTTTATCTTGCAATTCCTTGGAGGACGCAAGCTAGCACTGCGAGCGCAAGAGAAACGCATCTGCCGGGACGTGGTGGAAGCGTGGTGATCCCGAGAGGCTTGTGTGGATACCATAGAGAGCCTGAACACGTCAACTGTTCAGGTTTTGTGATTTGACTCTACAGTTGAGTGAGAGATCTCAACCGAAAATTAGGTATGAAATTTTCGAACACCCGGTTTACCCCGTTTCACTTGGATCCTGGAGGGTTTCGGTTAAATTCCGCTGCGCTGTTTGGCTCCCGAAACCCAACAGTGGTATCAGAGCTACTGGTGAAACCCTAAATCGGGATTGAGTGTTGAATCGCATGATGCTATGTGTTCGATTGGTTTTCGGCCATGATTAATTAGATTGATTCATGATGCATGAAACCGGAATTCGTAATGAACATATGAGATATATGAAGAAACGACACAAATTGGTTAATGAGATTAACCCGAAATTGATAGGTATGAGATACCTATATGGATTAGGATTCTTGCAATAGTTGCAAAAACCCTAGGTTTGTTCGGACCGGCCAGCGGGACCGCCGTATGCGAAGCGCCACATAAATAAAAACTGGTTAATCAACACGCAAAAATTGGCATGCATCTTTGTTGAATGAGATTTGACATGATATGCTGATTAGTGTTTGAAGCATGGTGCATGGTTATAGCCCTTGATTGGTTGTACTTGTAAATACGGCCTGTGAGTCGTGCCTTTTCTTATCACTCCCATTGTACATTCTCTTCTCACCTTACTCCCCTCGAATGTAACTCGAGGTCTCTATTATTGATGTAATGGTGCATTATGGGCTCATCCAAGGTGGTATGTCCAAGGAGGTGACAACAAAAGGGCAGCCAAGAAAGGAAGAGAAGGAGCTTGTGAAGACTCTTTTCTTTTCTTAGGCTTTTATGATATTCTCATTGGCTTGAGAATATCGCATAGTTTGGGCTATAACCATGTCACGTTTATTTCTTGTAAGCATGAGATGCATGTTTTATATTTGTATGTGATGCATGTATAAAACAACCGGAGATAACAAATTGGTGAGATCAAAAGATAAAAGCCCTCAAACAAATATTAAGTCATTAAATGTGATGCCTTCGAAATGTTGGCACTCGTCAAGACTTTGATCAACATTAGGTGGGTTTGCCAAAGCAAAGCACCTATGTTCATCTTGGTAAGGCGCGATGGGATAATAGTGATATCGAAACTGCTAACTTTGGGTTCGACTTAACTAAGTCACCCTAATAGGATTAGGGACTTAGAGGCATAGAGTTGGGCTTAAGTTCATGAGATGAGCTTGGACAAGTGTTGTTCACCCAACTATCCAAGAGTTGCATAAGATGCAATTGGCAAGGAGTTGCCTACCTAAATAGCTGTAACTTGAGAGAAAAGCCAAAGCTGACTCAGGTTGTGGTCAAATATGGATCTTGGCCCACTAGAATACCTTAGCGCCGAGGTGTTCCGAAATAATATCGAGGGTTATTATTTTGAGGAAAATAGTGGGAGTATCGATTAATAAAAGTCCTTATTAAATGAATTAAAATACATGACTTTTACACTGCATATTTACTGTTGTAGATAACCATGGCACAAAACACATCGACACTTTCGTTGCGATCGACCCTTGAGAAGGAAAAACTGAATGGGACCAACTTTCTCAAATGGTACCGAAACTTGAGGATAGTCCTCAAACAAGAGAGAAAGGCATATGTCCTAGAGCAGCCCATTCCGAATGAGCCTGCTGCCACTGCTCCAAGAGCTGAAAGGGATGCTCACAAGAGGCATTCTGATGATGCTTTGGATGTTGCATGCCTCATGCTTATTACCATGGAATCTGAGCTTCAGAAGCAACATGAGAACATGGGGGCGTTCGATATGATCGAACATCTCAAAATGATTTTCCAAGAGCAAGCTAGGCATGAGAGGTTTGAGACCTCTAAGGCATTGTTTCAGTGCAAGATGTCTGAGGGAAGTCCCGTGGGTCCTCATGTGCTCAAGATGATTGGGTACATTGAGAATCTTGAGAATTTGGGATTTGCTCTTCAGAAAGAGTTGGCTATCGATGTAGTCTTGCAATCGTTGCCTGAAAGCTACAGTCAATTCGTCATGAACTATAACATGAACGACCTTGACAAGTCCCTCCCTGAATTGCTCAACATGTTGAGAACTGCTGAGCAAAACCTTAAGAAGGCTAAGCCCGTTTTGATGGTTCAAAAGGGCAAGGGAAAGGGAAAAGCCAACAAGAAGAAGGATAAAGCTAATGGAAAGTCCAATTCTAGTTCTTCTTCAGCTGCACTGAAACCAAAGGGTGGTGTGGCAAAGGAAGGGGAGTGCTTCCATTGTAAGCAACCTGGACACTGGAAGCGCAACTGCAAGCTCTATCTTGAAGAACTTGCTAAGGAAAAGGGAAGTAAGACTTACACTTCAGGTATTTTTGTTATAGAGGCTAACATTATAGAGGCTAACATTACAAATCCTGGGAGTCTAAATGCACAGTTTTGGCACCATAAATGGACTACCCCGGAGTGGGTAACAGTGGCCATGGTCTCGGTGGTATTGGTAGAATTTCTTCCTATTTTTCTTATTTTCCGAAGTCATGGCCTTTGGCCTTGGGACTGTAGTCCTTTGCCTTTCTAAGTCCATAAGAATGCTGGCTCTTGTGGCGTTCAGAGGAGTGAACGTCATCGGCCTTTTCCCCTTTTGCTTTTGGGGCCTTCCTCCAACCTCATTCTGGTGTCGAGGCTGGTGACTTGGTCCTTCGGACCGAGGGTGTTCCAACTTTGGTCCTCCGTTCCTAAGTTCTTTGGCTGTCATGTGTTGTTCGGCCCTCCGGTAGAACTCTCCCAAGGTGTCTGGAGTTAGAGAACTTGTAGAAGAGCTGGGAATCCCTCTGAAGTCCTCTTGTCATTGCGAGGATATGGATCTCAGGCCAAAAGTCTGGCACGTTCAGTGCCTCTCGATTGAACCTTTCGACGTAGTCGCGGATGGTCTCCCCACTCCGCTGTGCTCTGTCGAACATTTGTACTGGCATCTTGGCCGTTGGCCTGCTATTAATGAACTGTTGAGTGAAGGTAGTAGACAATTCCTAGAAACTCAATAGGGTTCCATGAGCTAGGGAGTTGTACCATGCTGTTGCCTGACTGGAGAGGGTCACCTCAAAGCACTTGCGGAGGGTGGTGTCATCGGCGCCATGGAGCACCATGCTTTTTTGTACTTTGTGAGGTGCGCCTGAGGGTCGCTATGCCCATCGTAGGTGATGTCCATCAGCATCTCCACTGTGTGTCATGATGAAGGTGGCAGGAACCTTAGCTGGTGGAGGGACATCCAGAAAGAATGTGCTCTGGGAGGACCACCTAGAACACACAAAGAGTAAGGGTTATGAGGTCCCCGGAATGTTTTTCCGGGGAACAACCTCCGACGCCCAAGTCAGTATTTGGAGGTGAAGAATAGGCAAAGGGAGTAGAGAGTGCCTTGTGGAGAGAACTCCTTTACCTGTGATGCCTCCCGAATATTTATACGAGGTAGATAGGAGAAGATCATTTGCCACAAGCTGCCCAGATCATGACACGTGTTCAGCTGGATGTGCTTTGTACCTTTAGGGGGCGTTTGGCTGACCATAGGCCATTCGGCTGAAAGTCTGCGCCGCTCTAGAACGGCGTGTTAGAGAGTGTCTGGGGGCGGCGTGTCGGGAGCCGTACGAGTATGGTGTGTCAGAGACTCCAAAGCTGTCTAATCGTACGTCCATATGGCCTTTCTAGGCAACCGAGTTCCCACGAGGCCTAGGGGTACCTCGGGGAGGTGAACGTCTTCGGAGGGAGGTCCTTTTTTTTATACGAGACACCTTCAGATGGACTTTCCCGAGGTTAGGTTCAGGTCCTTAGTGTTGGTACTCTAGAGGATATGTTCCGAAGGTGGTCTAGAGAATGGCCGAAAGCGGGCTTGGGCATGTGGAACCATTCCGAGGTTATCTTCAGGTGATGTGATGACCCTTTACAACCGAAGTTGGTCTGACGTGTCCCCCGAATGTGGCGTTTATCCTGCTTGCCCGAGGGTGCCTAAGGCCCTCTCTTTGCCGAGGTCTGATCGTCTGTTCTCAGTCAAAGGTGATGCGTTGGCCTAGGATGTTGTATACGCGCGGGATCCTTCAGTGGCAATTGCCCTTCGGCTATCATATGGCCCCCCTCGGAAAATCTGAAGATGCGTCTTCGGTTTGGGAGGCTCTTAGGAATTCTTTGAAGTTCGATCGATGTTCCTGGCATTTTTGTCGAGGCCTTTGTCAGAGGCGTGCGATCGTTTTGTCTTCTCATTCAGACGGGCGTGTTGCTTTGGGAAACGTTATATAGGTTTGCTAGCTGTAAGGGGCGTGCCCTTGTTTCTCGCATCAACTTACACGTGGCTGTTGATGAAGGGCGGGTGGTTACGTCGGTTGTGTTAATTGCGTCTCTTCGCCTTTGAGGGGCAATAATGACGACGCTTCACTTACCCCCTTCGGTCTATATAAGCACTTCTTTCCTCATTTCTTATCACACTCCTCTTTTTTGCTCTCATCTGCTTTAGAGTTCTCTCTTGTCTTTTTCCTTCTTCCGGCGGCGGATTCTATGGCGGAGCGATTTCCGGCAACCCTCACGAAGGCATCCAGGAACCCTGATTTTGCCTAGACCTTCGGTGGGTGTTTCCCTTTGTAGCTCTCTCTTTTTTCTTCCGAGGTTGTTTTTCCGAAGTCTTCCTGTTTCCTTCCTCTATTTCTCCCGAGGTCGTCCTTCTTTCTTCTGGAAAATGTTGAATCCCACAGCGTTGATGTCCGTCCGTCCCCTTCCCGAAAGCTTTCTCCCCCTTGACTCTCATCCCTGCTGTACCACTTCGAAAAAAATGATGAAGTGGATGGCCAAATATTATCTTTCTTCTTATGTCGTCCCGAGGTTGCCTTTCCCGGGTTCGTACGGTTTTATGGCCCATACGGGTGAGGTTACCGTTTACCGAGCTCAACTGAAAGTTGGTCTTCGGTATCCTCCCCATCGGATGATATGTGAATTTTGTAAATTCCATGGGATTGCCGTGAATCAACTCCCTCCTAATTCTTACTCTTATTTCAACTCCTTCTTCTACATGTGTGGGGTTTTTAAGGTAAACCCCCATTTTCTCTTCTTCATGCAATATTACAAACTCCACTCGGTTCTGAAGGGCGGATTTTATTTCTTGCTTCCCCGAGGGTCCGGGAGCAAAAAATTTACCTTTACTTTTCATAACAAGGACAGCTGGCGGGGGTGGCAGATGAAATTTTTCTTCCTGTCGGTCCCCGAGCTTTGGAGCCACGTGCTGATCAGATGGGCTTCGGGGACCCTGAAGATTGATGTCGTTGATGCCCGAATGCTCCTAACCTCAGGGTTGTCTGCCGAATTTGATAAGTTCGACCGACTTATCCGAGCGGTCGCAGACTGGGACCCCGAGGTTCCTCCGTGCTCACTTTATCCCTTTCCTATCAAATGGGACCTCATGATTGAGGAGGTCCTTCGGGAACTGGGGGTGGTGAATGTGCACAAGAGTGACCCGAACATGCCCGTTCCTGTTCTCCCAGGGAAAAAAGGCATGGATAGTAATGCTTCTTCGGGCAAAAATTTCGTACGAGGCTTTTTCCGAGAGTAAGTCACCTTCCAGGATTTGATATATTTTTTCCTTTTGTACTTACACTGATGTTTTTTTCTTTTGCAAAGATGGACGATCAGGCTGCTGATTTTTATAAGTCCCTCTTTCTCGGTCAGGCTGAGAGGGAAGAGCAGGCGCGCAAGAAGATGTCTGCGAAAAGGAAGAAGACCACCGGGGGTCCTTCTAAGGCTAAGAAGGCCAAGGCAACTGCCACTTCTCCTCCCCCTGAAGATGTGGTCATGGTGCAGGTTTGGTCTGCTGCTCGTTCTCCGGTCCCCGTTGATCCTCCCTCGGACTCTGCCATTCTCGGGGCAGCCTTGAGTCCTGTTCTTACTGTCGAGACTTCGGCCGAGCACGGATCTGCTCAAGAGCTCAAAGAGAGCAGAAGAAGAAAAGGGAAGAATATTCCCGGCAAAGTCCGAGGAGGGGGCGAATCTGAAGATGACATCGCCAAACTTCCACCAAGTTGGTTCCTTAGCCATTCCTCTGCAAATCTTAGTATTTTTCGTGTCTATGATTTTTTGGATGAATGGCTAAGGGATGATGTACTGACAGAACTTCGGCGTGATATCGCAGAGGACATGCCTGTTGCCCCCTGGATGGAAACTCACGCCCGAAGGAGGGCCCTTCGGGATAGGCACATCCCGAAGGATAAAGTACCGGGGGAGCCCTTCTGGACATTCATGGAGGACATGAACTTGTTCTCCGAGGATAGCCAGTTGATGGCTCCCTAAATGGCGACGGGGGTGATGATGAATGCCACCTTCCAGTCACTAGTCACTAAGTGCCCGAATGAGGAAATCCTTGCGGCGAGGATGACTGAGCATGCCGCCCAGGTAGTTCTTTCTTCTTTCTCACTTAGAAAAATTTCCTTCAAAGTTTTTATCGTCTTCTGAACCTTATTCGGGGCACTTTTTTTCTGCAGCTCTTGGCATACAGCGGGTACTTTCGTGCCTGGGCGGCGAAGCAAACAGAGTCCCGCTCCCGGTCCAAACATTCTTTGCGCAAGATGAAGGATTTATGCGCCAAGTATGTCCTCAAGTACGGTGAACTGAATAAGATTGCCAAGGAGGACATCATGAATCTTCTGTCCGAGCTCGCGGTGAGCAAGCAGGAGCTCCTTCTCGATTTTACAGCCAAGGTTGAGGACCTCGGCTCAAAGTGTGTCGTTCTCTCTTCAGAGAATGAGGCCCTTCGGAAGGAGAACGCTGAAGATAGCGAGAACCTTGCGAAGGCGCTCGCTTTGAATGCCGAGCTCCAGGCTGAGGTTGACTCTCTAAAGAAGTAGGCAAAAAGCAAGAAGAAGAAGAAGCTGGAGGGGAAGATTGCTGAGCTCACAGCCGAGCTGTCATCCCTCAGTGCCGGGAAGGATTAGTCTGACCAGATGATGAAGGTGTCTTACCAAGATGGCTTCTGGTTGGCATGTGATCAGGTCCTTCTTCGGTCCCCTGAGCTTGACCTTTCCCACCAGTCCGCTCTGGATTTTCCCAAAGAGCCCAGGTGACATGTTCTAAGCTGGAGTTTCTCAATCTTCCACCTGTCGTGCCCGTGCCTCCAGCTGATCCTGCTGAAGATGCAAATGCCGAAGAAACGCCGGATGCTCCTGCTCTGCCATAGGCTTTTTTCTTCTTCTTGTAATCCTGCCCCTTTGTACTATTTGCCTTGGAATTATTAATGAAGATTTTTTCTCCAGTCTCTATTTTTTCTTCCGAATACAATTCTTCAGAAGTTAGTGTAATTCTAAGTACGTATATTTGGTGAACGTCCGAACTTATGTCTTTGGAGAGGAACATTTTGAACTTTTCCCGTATTTCACCGAGCTTTTAGACTCCATCAAGGAGTTAGTTCCAAAAGAAAAGCTATTAAGGAACCTTTTGCCAGTAACACGGCCATATTCATCCTGTATTTTCATTGATGAGTTCGGGGAGGAGTAGTTCCAAGCTTTCTTTCAGAAAAAATGTCTAAGTATAGAATTTTTTCATAGAGTCTGAATGCCAAGTATTTTTCAACTCTACTCCCTCGGTGTCGCCCAATTTTTAGACCCCTGGACGGACTTCATCGAGGACCAAATAAGGCCCACTCCAGTTTGCCTAAAGTACCCCTTCTGATGGCTTTTGTGGCTCAAATTCGGCCTTTCAGAGAACCAGATCTCCTTTTTTTATTTCTTTTCTTCTTACGTGTAACTTAGTGGCGTGAGCTATCCTCTGTTGGAAAGCCTTCCTCCTTAGTTCGGCCATTTCACGATGTTCCTCGGTGAGGTCTAGTTTAGTCCTCAAGCCGAGGTTATTTCCTCCTTCGTCGAATACCTGTATTCTTATCGAAGGCTGTATGACCTCAATGGGAATGATGGCTTCTATCCCATACACGAGTGAGAAAGGAGTTTCCCTGGTGGCTCTTCTGGGAGTAGTACGATAGCTCCATAGCACACTTGGGAGCTCTCCTGGCCATTTCCCCTTTACTTCCTTTAGCCTCTTCTTCAAGCCATCTTTTATTGTCCTATTGGATACTTCGACTTGCCCGTTACTTTGAGGGTGGGCTACTGGAGCGAAATGCATTTTTATGCTGAGTTCAACCACAAATTCCTGGAATCCTCTATCTGTGAAATGGGTTCTGTTGTCGGCCACTATTACCCTTGGTATGCCAAATCGACATATAATGTACTTCCACACGAACCTTTGGGTATCCTTTGCTGAGATGGATGCTAGTGGCTTCACTTCTATCCACTTAGTGAAGTAGTCCACTACGACTATGCAGAACTTTACCCCACCGGGAGCATTTGGAAGAGGTCTGATGAGATCAATACCCCATAAGGAAAAGGGGCAAGGATAATTTGCTGAAGTTATTCTTTTCGAAGGTAACCTTTGGATGTTGGCGTGCCTTTGGTAATTGTCACATGTTCGGACAAATTGCCTTGCATCTTTCCTCAAGGTAGGCCAAAAGTAACCTTGGCGAAGTAGTACTCCAGCAAGGGCGTCTGTTCCTATATGGGAGCCATAGGCTCCTCCGTGGACTTCTTCGAGTATTGTTCTGACATCATCTTCGCCTACGCATTTCTGTAGGGGGCTAGCATACCATTGTCTGCATAGTTCTTCTCCGATGAGAAAGTATCTTCCCGAGCGCTTTCGTACTTTTGCGGCCTATTTGGGATCCTTAGGGAGTTCCGAAGTTGCTAGATACTTCTTGATGGGTCTTTCCATCCTTCCCCCGAGGTTGCTATGCACATCAATTCTGTACTAGATTGCTTCAGCACCTCGCTGGGTCCTTGGATTTGGCCAAGGTGTCAGCTTGACTATTATCACTTCGGGGCACGTTTTCTATTTGTACTGACTCGAACTCCCTAATAAGTTTTTTTACAAGGTCATGATATTTTGCCAAGGTTGGATCCTTTGCCGCGTACTCCCCTTTCATCTGCTGGACTAGTAACCGTGAGTCACTGTGGGCCATGAGGTTTTTTACGCCAACTTTTCTGGCCAGCTTTAGTCCTGCTATGAGGGCCTCATAATCGGTGATGTTATTGGTAACATCGAAACCGAATTTGATTGCTTTAGTGGCCTCCATGCCTTCAGGCCCCCGAAGGACTATTCCAGCGCCCTGATGTTCTGTGCTTGAGGCTCCATCGACAAAGAGTTTCCACTCTGGATCAACCTTTGCTCGGTCTTCCTCGTTGGTTTCAACATTCTCTATTTCTGGGATTTCGGCAATGAAGTCTGCCAGTGCCTGGGCTTTTATTGCCCTTCTAGGCTCGTAAGTGATGTCGTACTCTCTGAGTTTGATACACCATTTTGCTAATCTTCCCGAATGCTCTACTCTTTTCATTACGTCGCATAGAGGCAGGTTACTCCGGACGGTGATAGCGTGTCCTTGGAAGCAGGGTCACAACCTTCTGCCTGCGAGTACCAAGGTGTAGATGGCCTTTTGGAGCAATGGGTATCTGATCTCGGTGCCATCCAAGGACTTGATTACATAATATACTGGCCATTGCCTCCCACCTTCTTCTTTTAGTAGGACCAAACTCACCGTTTTTTCAGTAACCGCGAGGTAGAGGATGAGGGGTTCTCCTTCCTGGGGTTGCCAAAGCGTTGGCAGGTGGGTTAACTAGCTTTTAGGCTCATCCCAAGCTTTCTGCCATTCTGAGTTCCATGGATGCTCCTGGGTCCCGGAGGTGTTGTCGCCCTTGGGGGCTTTGGTGAGTACTTTGATAAATGGGCGACATCGGTCGCCGTACCTGGAGATGAATCTACTAAGGGAGGTGATTCTTCTGGTAAGCCTTTGTATGTCTTTGATGGATGTAGGTGTTCAGAAATTTAGCAGGGCTTTAACTTTTTCAGGGTTGGCATCTACTCCCCTTTCTGATACCATAAACCCGAGAAACTATCCGGCACTTACTTCAAATACACACTTTTCGGGATTAAGACGTATGCCGAACTCCCGATGTCATTGGAAGGTTTCGGCTAGGTTGGTGATGTGATTACCAGGCATTTTGCTCTTGACTATCATATCATCAACGTATACTTCCATGTTTCTCCTAATCTGAGAATCGAATACCTTATTCATCAGCCTTTGATAGGTGGCCCCTGCATTTTTAAGCCCGAAGGGCATCCTGATATAGCAGTAGGTACTTATCTCTGTGATGAAGGCTATTTTTTCCTCATCTTCGGGGTTCATTTGGATTTGATAATATCTGCTAAAGGCATTGAGAAAGCTGAGAAGCCCACATTCGGCTGTTGCACCTACCAGCTGATCTATGGCTGGCAAAGGGTAAGAGTCCTTTGGGCAGGCGTCATTCAAATTTTGGAAGTCAATGCACATTCGAAGTTTTTCACTCCCCTCTTTTATGGCAATAACCACGTTGCTGAGCCATTCGAGGTATTTTACTTCTCTTATTGCTCCGGCCTTGATGAGGCGGTTGACTTCAGTTTTAACAAAGGAATTCTTATGAGCCGATAGATTCCGTTTCTTTTGCCGAACTGGTCTGGCGTTCGGTCGCACTCTAAGGCTGTGGCGGATTATGCTGGGGTTGACCCTAGGCATATCTTTTGGTGAGTAGGAAAATAGATCTTTGTTCATAAACAAGAAGGATACAAGCCTCTTTTTGTCATCCTCGGCCAATTTTTTCCAAATTCGGGTGTTCCGGCCAGGGATCAATTCTACATCCTCTATTTTTATTTTTTCCAGGCTTTCACTTTCCTTCTTTGTTTTTTTTTCACCCGTCATGATTGTTTTTTCCTTGACCGAAGTCTGTACTTGGATTTTTGGTGGCTTTGTCTGGCTTTTGTGAAGACCTTTCTGACTTCGGTTTGATCAATGAAGATCTCTGCATCCCCGTCTTTGGTCACGAAGGTGACTGTTAGGTACTTTACATCCGGCCGGATATGGAGATTACCTTGAGTCTGCCTTCCAAGGATAGCATTGTAAGCCGACGGCACATCGATGACAATAAATCTTGTCATGACGGAGGCGATCAACTCCTTTTGGCTATGGGGCGAGATCCCTTTCATCATCAAAGCCAGGTTGACACATCCGAGAACCAGAAGTTCGGAGGGTCCGACGCCGAACGTGGGGGAATTGACTGTACTGAGATCGCCTCTTGGAATGCCTAACTTAGGCAGCAGATGGGAAAAGATGACGTCGGTGTTTGAGCCATCATTGAGGAGTACCCGTTTGATGTCCCAATTTTGCTATCCTCGCCATGACAAGGAGTGGGTCATCGTGGGGGAATTTTATTGTGGACCCGTCTCTACGATTGAGCCTGCTTGGCGAGTTCCCATACTCCGTTACGGAGATTTCTCTTATCTTTCTCTTTCTCTCAGCCGAGGGTATTCCGGTAGTGATTGTTTGGATAACCCCTGTTGATGGTGGCAAATTCTTTCGAGGACTTTGATCCCGACGTCTGTCCGAGTCATACTCTTCATCGTCCCCTCTCCTTTGCCCTTCCTTCCTTCCTTTTGGTGAAGGCATCTGTGAGTATCGGCGAAGTTGACCTTGCTTGATCAAGGACTCGATATATTTCCTTAGCTGAAAACAATCCTCAGTGTCATGGCCGTGATCTCGGGGAAATTGACAATATTTCTTCAAATTTTCCGAGGGGGGCATATGATAGCCGAAGGGCAATCGCCCCCAAAGCATCCCGCGCGTATATGACATCCTAGGCCAACGCATCACCTTTCACCGAGAATAGGCGATCAGACATCGGCAAAGAGAGGGCGTCAGGCACCCTCGGGCAAGCAGGATAAACGCCACCTTCAGGGGACACGTCAAACCAACTTCGGTTGTAAAGGGTCACCACTCCTCCTGAGGATAACCTCAGAATGGCTCCACGTGCCAAAGCCAATTTCGGCCATTCTCTGGACCACCTTCGGAACATATCCTCTAGAGGAGTGATGACCCTTTATGACCGAAGTTCATCTGACGTGTCCCTCGAAGGTGGCGTTTATCCTGCTTGCCCGAGGGTGCCTGAGGCCCTCTCTTTGTCGAGGTCTGATCGCCTGTTCTCGGTCAAAGGTGATGCATTGGCCTAGGATGCCGTATATGCGTGAGATCCTTCGGGGGTGACTGCCTTTCGGCTATTAGTAGGTTTCTAAGTGTGGCACCCTGAAGTCACTAGGCATGGGTGCCTCCACTACTTCTCGCACGAAGGGTGACTCTTCTCCGGTATAAGTGTTAGACAACCTCAACCAGACTGGTTTTCGGGAGATCTGCGTCTCAACCTTTTCCAGTCTTCTGAGGATCTTTTCCATAAGGGCGGCCATATCGACTTCCCCTTATTGCCTGGTGGCCACCTGTAATGGCGAACTTCTGCTTCTTCTCGGAGAATAACTTTGCCAACGAGGAGACGGAGACCTCAGGTATGGGGATGGACTCCACTGAGATGATGATGGGTTTCGGGAGCCAAACAGCGCAGCGGAATTTAACCGAAACCCTCAAGGATCCAAGTGAAATGGGGTAAACCGGGTGTTCAAAAATTTTCATACCTAATTTTCGGTTGAGATCTCTCACTCAACTGTAGAGTCGAATCACAAAACCTGAACAGTTGACGTGTTCAGGCTCTCTATGGTATCCACACGAGCCTCTCGGGATCACCACACTTCCACCGTGGCCCGACAGATGCGTTTCTCTTGCGCTCACAGTGCTAGCTTGCGTCCTCCAAGGAATTGCAAGAGAAGAGTGTGGCTGTCCTTTTGGGAGGCTAGGGCAAGGAGACCTGCGAATTTCTCACTAGAAGTTGTATTTATAGTGAGACTCAACTTCCAGGCCTAATGGGTTTCAAAGCCCTAATCCAATTAGGATTTAATTTCGGGCTTAATAATGGCTCAACTCTTTGGCCCATTATTATTACGAAATTAAAGTGAAACCATAACCCAAATAATTAGCCCATACACTCTAATGATCCAAATAGCTCTATGTGTGTGACCCCATAGGCTCTTGCCACATTGGCAATGATCATAAATCACATTTATGATCATAAGCAATGAGCGGTGTCTAGCAACACATCATTGCTACCGAAGTGACAAGATCGTCGATCATTCGACTAAACCTTTATGATCTTCACCGATATATGCCATTGTCCCTATGTCCAAGATATCAAGACTAAGCACGAGACATGGAATGTGTCACTCTCGTATAGCCCAATCTTTGGTTTCTTGATTACTGAGTAGACCAACTTAAACTGATGACATTGATATCAGATATTAACTCATCCGAGCATGGCCATGCATTTTCTAAGTCTCACTCTATCAAGGGGCCTAAGATATCACTCCTGTTACATAAGAGGGACAAATACCATCTTGATCATACAAATCCCTCCGCATGATATGTGACATACCCAATGACCTCCTTCAAGTTCACTCAGTTACGAGCAACAAAGGAAAGTATCAAAGTATGTGACTCACACGTAGGGAACCTTGATGATCTTAGGTCGAAGGACTACATATACCATGATCACTCTGAGAATCGCATATGACACTCAAATAACGATCCATGTAGTGTTCTCATGGTGGGTCGGTCCAATACACAAGTTCTCCAACTTGTACCCATATGTAGACTACATATCTCATATTAGTCTCCACATATGCTAGTCGATATGTATTATTGCAACCCGCTCCACAATAATACTAGACTAGGGACATTTAAGAATATCATTATTCTAGGGTTACGATTATGTTTGTTAAGTTACGCAGAAACAAAACAACAAACATAATTGCTGGATTAATGCCTTAATAAAATATCATGACTCAATGTGCCAAAATACAATCATCTCATGATTAGCTTTTGGGCACAACACTAACAATCTCCCACTTGCACTAAAGCCAAACATCCATGTATCTAATACCAACGGACCTAGAATGGCTATCATGCTTCTGCTGCATAAGGGGCTTTGTTAGTGGATCAGCAATGCTGCTGTCTGTCAAAGTCCTACATATCCTTACATCACCCCTCTCGATGATCTCCCTGATGAGATGATAGCGTCAGAGTATGTGTTTGGATCGTTGGTGAGATCGAGGTTCCTTAGCCTGTGCGATTGCTCCATTGTTGTCACAATAGAGCTCTATCGGGTCGGTAATGCTTGGAACCACTCCAAGTTCAGTGATGAACTTCTTGATCCAAACTACCTCCTTCATAGCATCAGAGGCGGCAATGTACTCAGATTCTGTTGTAGAGTCAGCTACTGTCTCTTGCTTTGAACTCTTCCAGCTGACAGGACCACCACCAATACAAAATACATAACCAAATTGTGATCTAAAATCATCCTTATCGGATTGGAAGCTTGGATCGGTGTAACCCCTTACAATGAGCTCATCTTCACCTCCAAAGACCAAGGATGCATCCTTAGTCCTTCGTAAGTACTTAAGGATGTTCTTAACAGCTGTCCAGTGACTCTCACCGGGGTTTGATTGGTACCTACTCGTCATGATCAAAGCGTATGAGACATCGGGACGAGTACATATCATGGCATACATGATAGATCCAATTGCTGAGGCATATGGAATCTTACTCATGCGCTCTCTCTCCTTGGTTGTACTCAGACACTAAGATCTAGAAAGAGTGATACCATGTGACATGGGCAAGAATCCTTTCTTGGAATCTTGCATGCCAAACCTCTTTAGCACCTTATCAATATATGTAATTTGACTTAGGCCAATAAGCTTTGTAGATCTATCTCTATAGATTCTGATGCCTAACATATAGGCTGCTTCACCCAAGTCCTTCATAGATAAGCATTTCCCTAGCCAAGTCTTCACAGACTGTAGCTCAGGAATGTCATTCCCGATGAGTAGTATGTCATCTACATACAACACCAAGAAGACAATAGCGCTCCCACTAACCTTTTTGTAGACACAAGGTTCATCTTCATTTTTGATAAAACAAAACTCTTTGTTTGCATCATCAAAATGAAGATTCCAACTTCGAGAAGCTTGCTTCAGTCCATAAATGGACCTTTGCAACTTGCACAGTTTATTGGCATTCTCAGGAGTGACAAAACCCTCAGGTTGTGTCATGTACACGTCCTCAAGTAGCTTTCCATTTAGGAATGCAGTTTTGACATCCATTTGCCATATCTCATAATCATAGTGTGAAGCAATAGCAAACAAAGTTTGGATGGATTTAAGCATAGCAACTGGTGAAAAAGTTTCATCATAGTCAATACCATGAATTTGCTTGAAACCTTTTGCAACCAATCGTCCCTTAAAGGTAATCACATTACCATCCATATTAGTTTTCTTCTTGAAAACCAATTTGCACCCTATGGGTTTTACCCATTCAGGTGGGTCAACCAAAGTCCATACTTGGTTTTCATACATGGATTCTAGATTTCATGGCCACTAGCCACTTCTTAGAGTCAGGCCCCGACATAGCTTGTTGGTAGGTTGTGGGCTCATCTTGATCCATGAGCATCACACCACCAATATGAGTCATGAGAAATCCATATCTCTCAGGCTCACGCCGAATCCTACCAGACCTACGTGGGCTTTGTGCTACAGGAACATACTCTTGAACCACAACATCTTGTGGTGTCTGTTCAGGTTCCATTTCAGGTTCGATGTCTCCTTGTTATTCTTGAATTTCTTCAAGTTCTACTTACCTCCCACTAGTTCCTTTAGAGATAAACTCTTTCTCCAAAAAGACACCAATTCGAGCAACAAACACTTTTTGCTCAGAAAGATTGTGGAAATAGTAACCCTTTGTTTCTTTGGGATACCCAACAAAAAGGCATTTTTGAGATTTGGGCCATAGTTTGTTAGAGGATTGACGTTTCACATAAGTGTCACTGCCCTAAATCTTCATAAAAGACAAATTGTGATGCCTCCCACTCCATATCTCATATGGTGTCTTTTGAACCGATTTAAATGGAGCTCGGTTTAGTGTAAAAGCGGCTGTCTCTAGAGCATGTCCCCAAAAGGAGTTTGGAAGGTTAGCTTGGCTCATCATAGACCGAACCATGTCTAACAAAGTTCAATTTCTCCTTTTAGATACACCATTCCATTCAGGTGTACCTGGTGGAGTGAGTTGTGATACTATACCACACTCCTTCAGATGGTCCAGGAATTCTCGATCCAAGTACTCTCCAGCTCGATCTGATCGAAGCACTTTGATACTCTTCTCGAGTTGATTCTCTACTTCATTCTTGAATTCTTTGAACATTTCAAAGGATTTTAACTTGTGTCTCATAAGATACACATAGCCATATCTGCTGAAGTCATCAGTGAAAGTAATGAAGTATTGGAAACCTCCTCTAGCTTGTGTAGACATAGGGCCACATACATCACTATGTATGAGCCCTAGTAAGTCATTAGCCCTTTCACTTTGCCCTGTGAATGGGGCTTTGGTCATCTTTCCCAACAAACATGACTCACATGTCTCATATGATTGAAAATCAAATGAGTCCAATAGTCCATCCTTATGCAGCTTTGATATGCGGGTCTCATTTATATGGCCCAAGCGACAGTGCCAGAGATAGGTTGGTTTCGAATCATTTAATCTGACCTTCTTGGTATTCACATTATAGATTGGATCTTTGAGGTCTAGAACATACAACCCATTGCTAAGTTGAGCACTACCATAAAAGATTTCATTCAAATAAACAGAACAACATTTGTCCTTTATTATAAATGAAAAACCTTTCTTGTCTAAACAAGAAACAGAAATCAAATTTCTAATAATAGTAGGCGCAAAGTAGCAGTTGTCTAATTCTAAAACTAATTGACTAGGTAAAGTGAGAACATAAGTCCTTACGGCTAAGGCAGCAACCCTTGCTCCTTTTCCAACACGTAGGTCCACTTCACCTCGGGCCAATCTTCTACTTCTACTTAGATCCTGCACATTTGCACAAATGTGAGATCCACATCCAGTATCCAATACCCAAGATGAGGAAGTAGAAAAGTTAGCCTCTATAACAAGAATACCTGAAGTGAAAGTCTTACTTCCCTTTTTCCTTAGCAAGTTCTTCACGATAGAGCTTGCAGTTGCGCTTCCAGTGTCTAGGTTGCTTACAATGGAAGCACTCCCCTTCCTTTGCCACACCACCCTTTGGTTTCAGTGCAACTGAAGAAGAACTAGCATTGGACTTTCTAGTAGCTATATCTTTCTTCTTGTTGGCTTTTCCCTTTCCCTTGCCTTTTTGAACCATCAAAATGGGCTTAGCCTTCTTAAGGTTTTGCTCAGCAGTTCTCAACATGTTGAGAAATTCTGGGAGGGACTTGTCAAGGTCGTTCTTGTTATAGTTCATGACGAACTGACTGTAGCTTTCAGGCAGCGATTGCAAGACTACATCGATAGCCAACTCCTTCTGAAGAGCAAATCCCAAATTCTCAAGATTCTCAATGTACCCAATCATCTTGAGCACATGAGCACCCATGGGACTTCCTTCAGACATCTTGCACTGAAACAAGGCCTTAGAGGTCTCAAACCTCTCATGCCTACCTTGCTCTTAGAAAAGCATCTTGAGATGTTCGATCATATCGAACGCTCCCATGTTCTAATGTTGCTTTTGAAGCTCAGATTCCATGGTAATAAGCATGAGGCATGCAACATGCAAAGCATCATCAGAATGCCTATTGTGAGCATCCATTTCAGCTCTTGGAGCAGTGGCAGCAGGCTCATTTGAAATGGGCTGCTCTAGGACATAAGCCTTTCTCTCTTGTTCGAGGACTATCCTCAAGTTTTGGTACCATTTGAGAAAGTTGGTCCCATTCAATTTTTCCTTCTCAAGGATTGATCGCAATGATACTCCCAATATTTTTCTCAAAATAATAACCCTCGATATTATTTCGGAAAACCTGGCGCTAAGGTATTCTAGTGGGCCAAGATCCATTTTTTACCACAACCTGTGTCAGCTTTGGCTTTTCTCTCAAGTTACAGCTATTTAGGTAGGCAACTCCTTGCCAATTGCATCTTATGCAACTCTTGGATAGTTGGGTGAACAACACTTGTCCAAGCTCATCTCATGAGCTTAAGCCCAACTCTATGCCTCTAAGTCCCTAATCCTGTTAGGATGACTTAGTTAAGTCAGACCCAAAGTTAGCAATTTGGATATCACTATTATTCCTTCGTGTCTTACCAAGATGAACATAGGTGCTTTGCTTTGGTAAACCCACCTAATGTTGATCAAAGTCTTAACGAGTGCCAACATTTGGAAGGCATCACATTTAATGACTTAATATTTCTTTGAGTGTTTTTTTTTGTTTGATCTCACCAATTTGTTATCTCCGGTTGTCTTATACATGCATCACATAAAAATATAAAACATGCATCTCATGCATTCAAGAAAGTAAACGTGACATGGTTATAGCCCAAACTATGCGATATTCTCAAGCCAATGAGAATATCATAAAAGCCTAAGAAAAGAAAAGAGTCTTCACAAGCCCCTTCTCTTCTTTTCTTGGTTGCCATTTTGTTGTCATCTCCTTGGACATACCACATTGGATGATCCCATAATGCACCATTACATCAATAATAGAAACCTCGAGTTACATTCGAGGGGAGTAAGGTGAGAAGAGAATGTACAACGATAGTACAATTTGTGGGGGAGTAAGGGGAGTACAATAATAGAAACCTCGAGTTACATTCGAGGGGAGTAAGGGGAGCCGCCCTTGCGGGGGGTGTGGGGGGCAGCGGCCCCCGGCGTAAAAAATTGTCTTACAATTGCTTAGCCCGAAATCTTCTATTTCGAGCAAGTAGGCACCCGAGACTCCTCCATTCGAGCCACCAAAAATACCTTACTTTCGGTGCTCAAACAGGCCGAATCAGAACCAAGCTAGGGTTTTTGCAACTATTGCAAGAATCCTAATCCATATAGGTATCTCGTACAATTCAATTTCGGGTTAATCTCATTAACCAATTAGTGTCGTTTCTTCATATATGTCATATGTTCATTACAAGTTCCGATTTCATGCATCATGAGTCAATCTAATTAATCATGGCCGAAAAGCAACCAAACACATAACATCATGCGATTCAACATCAATCCCGATTCTGGGTTTCACCAGTAGCTCTGAGACCACTGATGGGTTTTGGGAGCCAAAGAGCACAGCAGAATTTAACTGAAACCCTTTAGGATCCAAGTGAAACGGGGTAAACCGGGAGTTTAAAAATTTTCATACCTAATTTTCGGTTGAGATCTCTCACTCAACTGTAGATTCGAATCACAAAACCTGAATAGTTGACGTGTTTAGACTCTCTATGGTATCCACACGAGCCTCTCGGGATCACCACGCTTCCACCGCATCCGGGCAGATGCGTTTCTCTTGCGCTCGCAGTGCTAGCTTATGTCGTCCAAGGAATTGCAAGAGAAAAGTGTGGCTGTCCTTTTGGGAGGCTAGGGCAAGGAGACCTGCGAATTTCTTACTAGAAGTTGTATTTATAGTGAGACTCAACTTCCAGGCCTAATGGGTTTCAAAGCCCTAATCCAATTAGGATTTAATTCCGGGCTTAATAATGGCTCAACTCTTTGGCCCATTATTAATACGAAATTAAAGTGAAACCATAACCCAAATAATTAGCCCATACACTCTAATGATCCAAATAGCTCTATGTGTGCGACCCAATAGGCTCTTGCCACATTGGCAATGATCCTAAATCACATTTATGATCATAAGCAATGAGCGGTGTCTAGCAACACATCATTGCTACCCAAGTGACAAGATCGTCAATGATTCGACTAAACCTTTATGATCATCATTGATATATGCCATTGTCCCTTTGTCCAAGATATCAAGACTAAGCACGAGACCTGGAATGTGTCACTCTCGTATAGTCCAATCTTTGGTTTCTTGATTACTGAGTAAACCAACTTAAACTGATGACATTGATATCATATATCAACTCATCCAAGCATGGCCATGCATTTTCTAAGTCTCACTCTATCAAGGGGCCCGAAGATATCACCTTTGTTACGTAGGAGGGACAAATCCCATCTTGATCATACAAATCCCTCCGCATGATATGTGACATACCCAATGACCTCCTTCAAGTTCACTCAGTTACAAGCAACAAAGGAAAGTATCAAAGTATGTGACTGACATGTAGGGAACCTTGATGATCTTAGGTCGAAGGACTACATATACCATGATCACTAAGAGAATCACTTATGACACTCAAATAACGATCCATGTAGTGTTCTCATGGTGGGTCGGTCCAGTACACAAGTTCTCCAACTTGTACCCATATGTAGACTACATATCTCATATTAGTCTCCACATATGCTAGTCGTTATGTATTATTGCAACCCGCCACAATAATACTAGACCAGGGATGTTTAAGAATATCATTATTCTAAGGTTACGATTATGTTTGTTAAGTTACGCAGAAATAAAACAACAAACATAATTGCTGGATTAATGCCTTAATAAAATATCATGATTCAATGTGCAAAAATACAATCATCTCTTGATTGGCTTTTGGGCACAACACTAACAGATGGAGCCCTAGCTTCCTTCAGGGCTTGTTTCTTGACAGGTCATGTCCTATGGGGAACGTCCTCAATTGAAGATGCATCTAGAGAATCCTCACTCTTGGAACTCTGGTGAGTGGAGCTCGTGCCTCTCTCTAGGATGCCCTTCGGCCTAATGGAGGCTGGGGCCACCTCTGGTCAAGCTGCCGCATCATTTCGGTGACAATGGAGTGCTGGAAGTCTCGCAAGAAATTCATCGTTACTGTAAGAGGGCGATCGTCTTCCGGCGTAGAAGTCTCTGCAGTGGGCTACTGGGTCACCGGCTGAGCCTCTAGCACGGAGGTGGACATCAGGAGCCCTTTGTCCTTTGAGCGCCGAGTCTCCATGACAGTGACCTGGGAGATATTTCCCACAGAGGGCACCAAATGATGCCCTCCGACATCATCGTTGTGTGACATGATGAGCCTGGAGCAAAGACTGCCGGAGAGAGAACGCCTAAGTGACGAAGCTCCTGCGACAGGAGGGCTAGAAAAACTCAGAAAAATAGGGTTAGAGGTCCCCGGAATGTTTTTCTGGGGAGGAGCCTCCGACGCCCAAGTTAGCGTTTGGGAATGGAGGGTAAGTGGAAAGTAGAGAGATTTCCCCTTGGAGTCCAACCTCTTTACCTGGGATGCCTACCGAATATTTATATGGAGGTGAACTGTAGAGGTTCATTTGACATGGCCGGCCCAAATTGTGAGACGTGTTAAGTCAGATGTGATCCGTACCTTCGGGGAGAAGGGGAATGTTTAGCCAGCCACAGCCGCTTGTCCAGAAGCCTAGGCCTCGCGAGGGCGGCATGTCGGGGATGTGTTAGAGGCTCCTTAATTACTTCTTCCGTACTTCCGAGGTCCCTTTGGTAGAAGAGCGCTCTTCGGAGCAGCAAAACTATCTCCCAAGATCACTTCAGTAATCCAGGAATATCCTCGCTGAGGGTGGTCCCGCTCGAGGACGTCCTTCCTTGCCGAAGGTGGTTTGGTCATCTTACCAAGGGTGATGATGGACCGTTTTTGCGAGGTTGATACTGTTGTCTCCAGGGATGATGAAGAATTACCAAGGACACATGTAAAAGGGGCCAGACACCCTTATTTCTGAAGTCGGTGCTTTCCTTTTTTAGGGCGGTGCCTTACCCGAGCCTGTGGGTTTGAAGGGTGATAGGCACTTTGGCTATCAATGTGCCAACCAAATTGGCCTCGGGGACTCTTGACATTGATGTAGTGGATCCCCGAAAACTACTAACTTTAGAGTTAGAAGCGTAATTTGAAGAATTTGACAGCCGTATTCGGGCTGTCACGGTTTGGGATCCCGAGGTCCCTCCGTGTTCTCTATACCCCTTCCCCATTAGGTGGAACTTCATGACCGAAGAGGTCCTTCGGGAGCTTGGGGCAGTAAAGGAGCATATTACCGGCAAAGGTATTCCGGAGCCCTTTTTTGATGGCAAGAAGGCGTGGTTGGCAAAGCTCCTTCAGGGCGAACTAACCTATTCGGCTCTTGAAAAGAGTAAGTTCTTTTCCAGATTTTTGTTATATATATCCTTTGTACTTACACTGATGTTCTTCTTTTTGTAGAGATGGGTGACAAGTCTGCTGCGTTTTACAAGAATCTCTTCCTCAGCCAAGCCGAGAAGGGGGAGTAGCAAAGGAAAAAGGCGGTACCGAAGAGGAAGAAGGGGCCGGGGGGACCATCTTCAGTGTCGAAGTCGAAGAAGGCTAAGGAAGACTCCCTGCATCCTCCGCCCGAAGATAATACGGGAGAATCAGACCAAACTCCCATTCGAGTTTATCCTCCTTTGGGGCCGGCTATCTGTTCGACTCCGCTTAGTACGGACATGGCTGTGGGGACTTTAGGTACTTCGGTTGGTGGACTTTTAGCTGAAGAGCTTGAGGAACACTGACAAAGTCAAGGCAAAGGTGTTGTCACCAAAGTCCTCGAAGTCAGTGAGTCCGAGGTAGAAGACACCAAACTTCCTCCAGGTTTGTCCCTAAGCCATTCTTTTATGAGTTTGGAAATTTTTTGTATTTTAGACTTTATAGATGAATGGCTAAGGGATAACATTCTATTGGAACTTCTGTGTGACTTTGTAAGCAAAAAAGTACAGGCCCCCTCGGCGGAGGACCATGCCCGAAGGAGGGTTATTCAGGATTCCAAAATCCTGAGGGACAAGGTCCCGTGGCAACCCTTCTGGACTTTCATGGAGGACATGAACCTGTTCTCTGAGGATAGCCAGAGGATGGCTTTGCAGGTGGCTAAAGGCATCATGACAAATGCCACTTTCCAGTCCCTGACCGAGGAATGCCCCAATGAAGAAGTCCTTGCCACGAGGATGAAAGAGCAGGCCGCCCAGGTAAACTTCAAATCCTTAGGACTTAGAAAATTTTTGAGTTCCTTTTTGACCCTTATTTAGAATTTCCCCTTTCAACTGTTAGCTTACAGTGGGTACCTTCGGGGCTGGGCAGCTAAACAAACCTCGGTCCGAAGTTGGTCAAAGGAGAGTTTGGCAAAGGCCAAGGAACTCCTTCCCAGCTCCGTCGTTAAGTATGGCGAGCTTAATAAGATAGCCAAGGGAGATTTGGCTATCCTTCGGGAGGAGGTGCTTAAGAGCTAGGGGGAGCTGATTCAAGACTTCTCATCGAAGATGTCAGACCTCGGTGCGAAGTTGGTATCTTTGACCTCGGTGAACGAGGCTTTACAAAAAGATAGAGATGATGTTGTTGCTGATCTTACAAAGCCATTTGCTCTTAATTTTGAACTCCAAGTCGAGGTCGATCGGCTGAAGAATGAGAAGAAGAAAAAGAAGAGGAAGTTGGAGAGGGAGGTCGAGGTCCTAAAGAGAGAACTATAGGACTTAGGTGTAGAAAAGGCCAAGTCCAATTAAGCAACTAAGTCCTTTTATCAGGATTGTTTTTTCCTAGCTCATCATCAAGTTCTGTCCAGATTTCCCGACTTCGACCTATCCTTTTTGGTGGCCCTGGACATCCCCAAAGGACCATCTTGGCAGTGGTCGAGGATAGAGTTCCTCAATCTTCCAGCTAATCCACCTTCAGCCCGAAAGGTTGCTGCCGAAGACGATGATGCCGAGGGTGAGGAAGCCGAAGATGCTTGGGAGCTAGCAGGTGACCAGGACCCTGGATAGGCTTCCTTTTTCTTCTTTCCCTTGTAATCTGCTCCTTGTATTTTGTAACGAAGTGTTAATGAAATTTCTCCCTTCTTCAAAATTTGGCTAAGTCCACGATTGGTCTTTGGAAATCATCTTCATTCTTTAACACTCAACTATCTTCGATCGAGGGGATTCGGGACCATCTTCAGTCGACGACCTTTGGGGCGGTAGGTAGGTATCTATAAAAACAAACATGTTTGGTTGAATATCTTCTGCAAAACTTAACCTGTGTAAGAAATAGTTACGTGCCTTTTTGCGAACCATGTTCGGTTGATTTTGATTTCCTTTTGGCAAAGTCTACCTATTTTCATGAATGCCCCTTCAAAAGTGACCATGTTTGGTTCCCCCGTCAGAAAAGAATGTGTTTGGTTTTCCCCCACGGAAGTGAATATGTACAGTCACCATGCTTCGGCAAAAATGTATAACTTTACACATAGGCACCTTCGAAAAACCTCATTCAGTTGAACACCTTTGGAATCGACCATCTTGAAAATTTTTTCTAAGTATGGGAATTCGCTTATGTAATTTAGGAAACAACCACTTTCGGCTTTCCACCTTCGGGCTTGACCATGTTCGGTCACAGGAGATTACTTCCCTTAGTGTTTTTTGCACAATTTTTTGACTAGAAAATTTTCAAAGTGTAAAATTTTTTCAGAGAGTCTGAATGCCATGTATTTTTGAACTCTCCTCTTTCAGTACTACCAAGCTTGTAGACTTCTGCCGAACTTCTTTGAGGACCAAACAAGGTCCATCCCAATTTGCCTGAAGTACTCCGTGGGATGATCTTCGAGCTTTAATTTCAGCTATTCAGAGGATGAGGTCCCCTGTCTTGATTTGTTTATGCTTGACATGCAACTTTGTAGCAATGGCTACTCTCTACTAAAATCTTTTCTTCTAAGCTCGGCCATCTCTCTGTGCTCATCAATTAAGTCTAACTTGGCCCTTAAATCGAGGTTGTTTCCCTCTTCGTCAAACACCTGTATTCTAACAGAGGGTTGTGCGACCTCGATGGGGATAATGGCCTCTATTCCGAAGATGAGTGAGAAGGGTGTCTCACCCATGGCCCTTCTAGGAGTTGTTCGATATCTCCATAGCACACTCGAAAGCTCTCCTGGCCATTTTCCCTTTGTTTCTTTTAACCTCTTTTTCAGACCATCTTTTATTGTTCTATTAGACACTTTAACCTGTCCATTGCTCTAAGGACGGGCCACCGGGTGAAGTGCAATTTAATTATGAGGTTGGTAGTGAATTCCTAGAACCCCTTATTAGCAAATTGGGAGCCATTATCAGCTACTATCACCCTTGGAATGCCAAATCTGCATATGATGTTTTTCTAGACAAATCTCTGTATGTCCCTCGCCAATACTACTGCTAAAGGCTCTGCCTCAATCCACTTGGTGAAGTAGTCTATTGTGACTACACAAAATTTTACTCCTCCAAGAGCTGTATGGAGAGGCCTAATAAGGTCTATACCCCATACGGTGAAGGGGCAGGGGTAGTTTACCGAAATTATGACTTTTGACGGTTGTCTCTGGCAGTTGTTGCATTTTTGGACGAACTGCTTCGCATCCTTCCTCAAGGTAGGTCAAAAGTATCCTTGGCAGAGTAGTACCCCGACAAGGGCATCAGTTCTTATGTGAGAACCACAGGCTCCCTCATGGACTTCTTTAAGGGCCATCTCAACATCTTCTTCGCTGACACACCTCTGTAACGAATTGGCGTACCCCTGCCGGTACAGCTCTTCCTCAAACAGGAAGTATCTTCTTGAGCGCTTTCACACTTCTGCGGCTTCAAAAGGGTCTTCAGGAAGTTCCGACGTTGTGAGGTATTTCTTGATAGGGTCTTTCCACCCTCTTCCCAAGTTTGCTATGCACATTACTGCCATACTTGGCTGATAATGTACCTCAGTGGACTCTTTTGATTTGGCCAGAGTATCACCTTCCATATTATCTCACCGAGGTACATTTTCTATATGTACCGTGTTGAACTCCTGGATGAGTTTTTTCACAAGATCATGGTACTTTGCCAAGTTTGGGTCCTTTGCCCCGTAGTCCCCCACCGTCTATCATACCACTAGCTAAGAATCACTGTGGGCCTTGAGATTCCTTACGCAAACTCTTTTTTCCAGCCTCAAGCCTGCTATAAGGGCTTCATATTCTGCGACATTGTTGGTGACATTGAATCTGAATTTGATGGCCTTCCTGGCTTCCATACCTTTAGGACCGCGGAGGATTACTCTAGCTCCTTGGTGTTCGAAACTAGAGGCTCCATCAACAAAGAATGTCCACTAAGGTTCATCTTTTCTGAGGTCTTCTAGGGTATCACTGATTTTTAGGACTTCGACAATGAAGTCTCCCAATACTTGGGCCTTCATTGCCCTTCTCGGCTCATAGGTAATGTAGTATTCACCGAGGTCAATGCACAATTTTGACAATCTTCCCAAGTGGTCCACCTTTCTCATGACATCTCGATGAGGTAGGTTACTTCTGACCATGATGGGGTGCCCTTGGAAGTAAGGTTGCAACCTTATAGTTGCTAGTACTAGGGCATAAATGGCCTTTTACAGCAGAGGGTACCTAACTTCGGCACCATGCAGGGACTTACTCACATAATATACTGGCCATTGCTTTCCTCCCTCTTCCTTTACCGACACCGAGCTTACTGCCTTTTCAGTGATGGTGAGGTAAGGGATGAGGGGTTCACTCTCCCGCGGCTGCTGAAATGTCGGCAGACAGGTTAGGAAGCTGTTGAGCTCATCCCAAGCCTTTTGGTAGTCTTCGTTCCAAGGGTATTACTTGGTACCGAAGTCACCTTCATTTTTTGTTGCTTTGGTGAGCACTTTGAAGAATGGTCGGCACCTATCCCCGTATCTCATGATTAATCTGCTAAGGGCCGTGATTCTCCCTATGAGTCTTTGCACATCCTTTGTTGTTGTGGGAGTTTGGAATCCTGCCAGGGCCTTAACCCTTTTTGAGTTGGCATCGATACCTCTTTTTGATACCATGAATCCGAGGAACTTGCCCGCATTCACTCCGAATATGCACTTCTCAGGGTTGAGATGGATTCCAAATTCCCAAAGTCGGTGGAATGTTGCCTTGAAGTCTAAGATATGATTACTAGGCAGTTTGCTATCACTCCCTTTTATTGTGGTGATAACAACATTGCTAAGCCATTCAGGGTACTTGACTCCTCTTATTATACTTGCCTCCATTAACCATTGGACTTCAGCTTTAATGAAGTTGTTCTTATGCGCCGAGAGGCTACGCTTTTTTTTCGAACAGGCTTCACCTCTGGATGCACTTTAAGGCTATGTTGAATTATCCAAGGGTCTACCCCAGGCATGTCCTTCGAAGAGTAGGAAAATAGAACTTTCTTCATTAATAGAAAAGGTACAAGTTTTTGCTTGTCACCTTCGGCCAGTTGTTTCCCCACCCGGGTACTTCAGCTTTGGACAAGTTCTACATCCTCTATTTTTATTTTTTCAAAGTCACCTACTCCTTCTCCTATTGCCACTTCAGTGAGTATGCACTTTTCTTCTGAAGTCTATGCATGAACTTTCATTGGACTTTGTCTTGCCTTCATAAATACTTTCCTCACCTCAGCTTGATCAATGAATATTTCTGCGTCTCCTTCCTTTGTGCCGAAGGTGACTGTTAGGAATTTCACATCTGGGCGAATGTGGAGATTTCCTTGTGTCTGCCTTCCAAGGATGGCATTGTATGAAGAAGGGACATCTATGATGATGAACCTTGTCATTGTGGAGCCGAACCACTCTTTCTTGTTCTGAATCGAAGTTCCCCTTAGCATCAAAGGCAGATCAATCCACCCGAGCCCAGGGAGTTTGGAGGGACCTACACCGAACGCAGGGGAAGTAACAGGTTTTAGATCACCCTTGGAGGTGCCCAAGTTTGAAAATAGGTGGGATAAAAGAATGTCGGCCTTGGAACCATCATCAATGGGCATTATTTTGATGTCCCAACTCCCTATCCTTGCCATAATTAGGAGGGGGTCATCATGAGGGAACTCCACAGTAGACCCATCTTTTTAAACAAGCTTGTTTGCTGGGTTTCCGAACTCCATCATCAAGAATTCCTGGACTTTCCTTTTCCTCTTGGCTGATGATATCCCAGTGGTGATTGTCTGGATTACTCTTGCCAGAGGTGGTGGATGCTTTCTGGGACTTCAGTTTTGACGTCGGTCAAAATCATAGTCCTTATCTTCCCCTTTCCTTTCTTCCTTTGGGAGACGACATTCGTAGTTATCATCATAGTTGGCCTTGTTTGATTAGAGATTCTATGTACTTTTTTAGCTGCAAGTAGTCCTCGGTGTTGTGCCCATGGTCTTGGTGAAATTTGCAAAACTTCTTCATGTTCTTTTTATTCTCCGAGGTCATGGCCTTCGGACGTTGGATAGTCATCTCTTACCTATCCATGGCCATCAGTATGTTTGGCCTCATGGTGTTCAAGGGACTGAACGACACCTACCTCTTCCCTCTTTGTTTCTGAGGTCTACCCCCACCCTCGATCGGAAACCGAGGTTGGTAAGCCTAACCCTTGAGATGATTGTGGTCAGACTTCGGCCCTCCCATCCGCAGTTCTTTGGCTGTCATGTGCTATTTTGCCCTTTGGTAGAATTCACCGAGGGTCTCAGGGGGATCTTTGAGAACTTGTAAAAGAGTTGTGAATCTCTCCAAAGTCCCCTGATCATGGCAAGGATGCAGATTTTAGCGCAGAAGTTGGGCACACTTAGCGCTTCTTGGTTGAACCTCTCAACATAGTCCCGAATGGTCTCCCCATTCTTTTGGGCTATGTCAAACATTTGGACGGGCATCTTCACCATCAGCCTACTTTTGATGAACTGCTGGGTGAATGCGGCGGATAACTCCTGGAAACACAATATGGTTCTGGGAGCCAGGAAGTTATACCATGCAGTTGCCGGCCCTGAAAGGGTAACTTCAAAGCATTTATAGAGGGTGGCATCATCAGCATCGCGCAACACCATGCTGTGCCTATACTTCATCGAGTGAGCTTGGGGGTCACTACGTCCATCATATGTTTCCAAGCAAGGAAGTCACTCGGCATAGCTGCCAATAAACACTGCACGGATGAAGAGTGACTATTCTCTGGTGAATGTTTCCAACAACCTCGACCAAACAAGCTTCCGAGAGATCTGTCTTTCTACCTTTTCCAACCTCTCTATGACCTTCTCCATGAGGGTGGTAGGACTGTTTTCTACTTGCTGTCTGGTGGTTGCCAGCAATGGAGAGCAACGTCTCCTTTTCGGAGAGTAACTTCATCAGCATGGGGACTGAGACCTCCCATATGAGGATAGACTTATCCGATGGGAAGTCCTGGGTTCTTTTGACACTGTGTCTCCTGCACAACATTTTCTAGAGGGTACATTCTCCGTTGAAGACTCATCGTGAGAGCCCCCGCTTCCGGAGCTCCAGCAGGGTAACTTTGGGCTCCTCTATTGCTGGGTGCTAGGAGAAGGCTCCTTTCCCCCAGGAAGTGGTTATGACCACTTTTGGTTGAGCTGTTGGGTCATGTCAGCCACAACAGAGTGCTGAAAGTCCCACAGAAAGCTCATCATCACCGTCAGAGGACGTTCATCCTCAGGCAAAGAAGTCTTTACCGCAGGTAGTTCAGTCACCGTTGAAGTTTCAGGCGCAAGCTGGGACTTTGGGAGTCCCTTGTTCTTAGAACGCCGGGTCTCAACAACAGTGACCTGAGAGGGAGTTCCCACAGACGGTGCCAAATGATGTCCGACGGCATCCTCGTCGTATGACATGTTGGCCTGAAGGAGAGACTTCTGGTATGAAGGTGCCTGAAACAATCAGAAGAACAAGGGTTAGGAGCTCCTCGAAATGTGTTTCTGGGGGAGGAGTCTTCGATGCCCAAGTCAGTGCTTTTGAGAGTGGTAGTGTAGGGAGCAGAGAGTGAGGAAAATAGCAAGAGTTCTATGTCCTTCCTTACCAAGCTCTTTCCTAAGTATTTATAGGAGGATGGACAGAGGAGGCCATTTGACACAGCCTGTTCAGATCGTGGAACATGTTCGGTTAGATTTGATCTGTACCCTCAGAGATGGGTATCTCCAGCTAGCCATAGGCCATTTCGGCCAGAGGGCAGGGGCGTGTGCAAGGTCTCTTTGTCAGAGAGTCCTTAACCGTTGTTATTGTATCTCTGCAAGACCCCTTCGGAGAATGAGGGCCCTCTGGAGTCTAAGGCTCCTTCGGATTATGAGGCCCCCTTCGGCTCAATATAGCCACCGAGGGCTATTAATAGAGGCCCTTTGGTAGAGTGGGGCACCTTCGGAAGATGCTTTTCCTAACCAAGGATGGGGATATACTTTCCGGAACTTGGTGAGTTTGCTATTACGAAGGTTGTAATTTATAGGTTTTCTGAGGTCGATTCTGTTACCAACCGAGGGTGGTTGTCGTTCACCGAGTTTTCTTATAGCCCTTTTAGTGGAAAGTGTAATTAAGGAGTGTAAAGTGTTTTAAATTAAGTTTAGAACCTTAATTCAAGTTTACATTGATAGCCAAAGGCTGTCGCCTCAATCTGGCCGAATACCCTGCCACAACAACGGCCAGAAGAACTGGCGCTTCCCGGGAATAGGTGGAATCATGCACCTCGGGAGATAGCCTGAGAGCTCCGAGCCTCGGCACGCCAGTAAAACTTGAGGACTCCATTCGTCCCCCAAGGTTGTGAACAACGCGCCTTCGGAAAAGTGGCACCAGACATTGCTGCCCGAATATGATATCCCCGAAGGCGGAACCCCCTGGAACTGGGAACCCCCGAACTGAGGGTAGGCTTCCCGAAGAGGCTCTGTCCGAACTAGAGGACGACCTCGCCCAGGGACCCCGGGAGTACGGCAGGCGCATTTAAGGAAGCATTTAAGGAAGCCTCTGACACGTCCCACCACAGACGTAAAAAGTCGCCCTGACGCGCAGACGCCATCAGAATCATATCATGGCCCGTCTCAGCACAAGGCTCGAGGCCATCTAGTTACCAACTATCTGTCCCCTACGCCCAGACGTTCAGGAGCATCCGACCGCACACGTGTCATGATCTGAACGGGCTAGGTATTCCTATATATACAGGAAATAAATACTTGACAGGAGGTTGGCAGGCCGGAGATACAGCTCCCATACTCTGAGAAAAGACCAGGCGAGACTTTTCTGCCTTTCTCTTTGAGCTAGTGACTTTCTCCTTCTTCCGGCCACCACTGACTTGGGCGTCGGAGGCTCCCCCCCCGGAAAAACACTCCGGGGGCCTCCTAACCCTGTTTCCCAGTTTTCCAGGTACTCTCCTAGAGGCGATCCACCTTCCAGGCGTTCTTCCTCCTAGAAGTCTCCTCAACAGTCATCATGACTCACAACGATGAGGCCCTGGGCCATCATTTGGCGCCGTCTGTGGGAACCCGCTCGCAGATTGCCGTCGTTGAGACTCGGCGTTCTAAGGACAAGGGACTCCCAAGGTCCTCGTCCGCGCCTGAGATACAACCGGCTGCTGAGCAGACACTTCCAGAGACTTCTACGCCCGAGGAGGACCGCCCTCTGGTAATCACCATGAGCTTCTTGAGGGACTTTCAGCGCTCGGTCGTTGCTGAAATGACTCAGCAGATCGACCGAAGATGGCCACAGCAGTCGCAGGCCCAGAAACCCTCCTCATCAACACGCCCTCGGGAGAGAAGCCCCAAGTCTACACACCGCAGTTCAGAAAGTGGAGATCCTCGCGGAGAATCATCCACAGAAGATATAGCCCTCGGGAAACGGCCTGTGGGACAAACCGGGTCCAAGCGACCGAGAGTCTCACAGCGAAGCAGTTCGTCGCCTGAGGTGAGGGCCCTGACCCCTCCGCGCCGAACTCGCTCCCCGAAAAGGCGCCGTCGATCACCCTCCCGCGAAAATGGTCCTAGCACCACTGCGCTTATGGAAAGGATATTGGCACGGCTGGACAGAGTGGAAAAGCAAGTGACCAGAAAACCCGTTTGGGACAGGCTGTCGGGGGCGTTATGCGAAGATGGCTCCCCGTTTATTTGCACCGTCGTTGAGGCAGCTATGCCAGGCGACTTCAGAGTGCCTAGGCTGGAGATCTATGATGGCCGGACTGATCCACAGGCCCATCTGACGAAGTACAGGCGGAGCATGATAATGCACGGAGCTGATGACGCTACCATGTGCAAATGCTTTGAAGTCACCCTCACGGGCCCAGCAACAGCATGGTACAATTCGTTGCCCCCAGGGACTATCACTGAGTTTCAGGAGTTGTCCACAGCCTTTACCCAGCAGTTCATTGGGAGCAGGCCGACGGCCAAAATGCCTGTACAGATGTTCGACATAGAGCAGAGAAACGGAGAGACGATCCGAGACTATGTCGAACGATTCAACAGGGAAGCACTCAGCGTCCCGGACTTCCGGCCCGAAATCCGCATCCTCGCTATGACACGGGGCCTTCGGCGTGACTCACAGCTGTTCTACGAGTTCTCAAAGGACCCCCCGGAGACCCTCGGAGAATTTTACCGAAGGGCAGAACAGCACATGACAGCCGAGGAATTGAGGATGGCGGGGCCGAAGTCTGATCATCACCGCGCCGAAGGGTCCAGCCAGCAAGCTCGGTATCTTTCTGAACACACAGGTCGACCACGGCGAATGCGAGGAAAGAAACCTCAAAGTTTCACACCCTTGAGCACGACACGGACCAACATTCTCATGGCGCTGGAAAGGCAAGGGACGTAGATTCGGCGGCCAAAGGCCATGGCCGCCGATAATAAGAAGAATGCCAAGAAGTTCTGCCAGTTTCATCGCGACCACGGTCATGACACCGAAGACTGCTTCCAGCTGAAGAAGTACATAGAGTCGCTGATCAAACAGGGCCAACTTCGCAAGTATCTGCGGATGCCCTCCCCTAAAGGCAGAAAAGAGGAGGAAGAGAGGGCCGAAAACGAGGACTATGACTCCGACAGGCGGAGAAACAGAAGTCCAAAAAGGCGCCTCCCACCTCCAGTAGGGGTCATCCAAACCATCACCACGGGGCTCCCATCCTCGGAAAGAAAGCGGAAGGCCAGAGAAATTGCTGTTATGGAGTATCAAAGTCCATCAAAGAAATTGGCTCGCAAAGATGGCTCCACTGTCGTCTTCCCCCACGACGACCCGCTGCTGATAATGGCGAGAATAGGGAACTGGGACGTCAAGAGAGTGTTGCTTGATGATGGCTCAAATGCTGACGTCCTATTCTCGCACTTACTGCCGAGCCTGGGCATCACCAGCAGCGAGCTGAAACCTGTCACCACGCCCACCTTCGGCGTTGGGCCATCCGAACTACCCGTCCTCGGATGGATCGATCTCCCTTTGATGATGAAAGGCACTTCGGTAGACGGAGCAGCTGAGTTGTACGCGTCCACAATGACAAGATTCATCGTCATGGATGTCCCGTCTTCGTACAACGCCATCCTTGGAAGGCAGACTCAGGGGAACCTGCACATTCGCCCCGATGTGAAGTACTTGACTGTCACATTCGCCACCAAGGATGGAGATGCAGAGGTCTTCATCGACCAAGCCGAGGTAAGAAAGGTGTTTGTAAAAACACGAAAGGCTCCGGCAAACAGCTCTACACAAACGGTGGAGGCAAAGGCGCAGGAGAAAGGCAAAGAAGGAGATCCCCCAGAAGCAGAAACGGAAGCAGTAGATCTTGTCCCAGGACAATCTACCCGAATAGGGAAGAGCTTGGCCAAAGGTGATAAGGAAAATCTTGTATCCTTTCTGCTAAAAAATAAAGATCTGTTTGCCTACTCGCCGAAAGACATGCCAGGAGTGAACCCTGGCATAATACAGCACAGCCTCAAAGTAAGCCCGGAAGCAAAACCTGTCAGGCAAAAGAAACGAAGCATCTCAGCCCACAAAAGCAACTTTGTGAAAACCGAAGTCCAGCGCCTATTGGATGCTGAAGTTATCAGGGAGGTCAAATACCCCGAATGGTTAAGCAACGTGGTCATCGCCACAAAAGAAGGTAGCAGCAAACTCCGGATGTGCATTGATTTCAGAAACTTGAACGATGCTTGCCCGAAAGACTCATTTCCCCTCCCGCCAATAGATCAACTGGTAGATTCAACGGCCGAATACGGGCTCCTGAGCTTCCTAGATGCCTTCAGCGGCTACCATCAGATAAGGATGGACCCGGAAGATGAAGAGAAAACTGCCTTCATCACCGAGGGAGGAACGTACTGCTATATAAGAATGCCCTTCGGGCTGAAAAATGCAGGAGCCACCTACCAGAGACTGATGAACAAGGTCTTTAAAGACCAAATGGGGAGAAACATGGAAGTATATGTCGACGATATGATAGTAAAAAGCAAGCTGCCCGGCTACCACGTTGCAGATTTGGAGGAAACCTTCCAAAAGCTCAGAGCCTTCGGGATTCGCCTTAACCCCGAGAAGTGTATGTTCGGGGTGACGTCGGGAAAATTCCTTGGGTACATGGTATCCGAAAGAGGCATCGACGCCAATCCTGAGAAGATTAAGGCTCTGCTTGAGTTCCGAACTCCTGCCACAGTGAAAGACGTGCAGAGACTAACCGGAAGAATAACCTCTCTGAGCAGGTTTATTTCCAGGTACGGAGATAGGTGTCGACCTTTCTTCAAAGTCCTCACAAAGGCGGCAAAGATGGAAGGCGACCTCGGAAGAAACAATCATCTCTGGGAAGGAGATTGCCAAAAGGCCTGGGAAGAACTCAAAGTCTACCTGGCCAGCCTGCCGACTCTGCGGCAACCTCGGGAGGGAGAACCCCTCGTACTATACCTCGCCGTCACAGAAAAGGCCGTGAGCTCGGTCCTGATAAAAGAAGAAGGGCCGAAACAATGGCCGGTCTACTATGTCAGCAAGTCCCTGCATGGCGCCGAAGTCAGGTACCCTTTGCTTCAAAAAGCTATATACGCCTTGGTGCTTGCAGGAAGAAGACTACGACCATATTTCCAGGCTCACCCCATCATCGTCCGAAGTAGTCTACCACTACGGGATGTCATGAAGAGAGTTGATCATTCGGGAAGGCTCTCCAAGTGGTGCATAGAGCTTGGCGAACACGAAATCACGTATGAGCCTCGAAAGGCCATAAAAGCCCAAGCATTGGCAGATTTTATCGCCGAAATACCCACCACTGAGGAGAACCACTCAGATCCGAAAGAAGGGGAGCCAGAATGGACCTTGCATGTTGACGGAGCCTCGGGGTCCGAACACCAGGGAGCTGGAATAGTTATCAGAGGACCCGAAGGCCTAGAGGTGATGAAGGCTATCAAGTTCAGCTTCAACGTCACCAATAATGTGGCTGAGTATGAAGCCCTCATAGCGGGATTACGCTTGGCCAGAAAGATTGGTGTGAGAAGCTTAAGGGCTCACAGCGATTCCCAGCTGGTAGTTCGGCAGACGGCAGGAGATTATGGGGCGAAGGACCCCATCTTGGCAAAATACCACGAGCTGGTAAGAAATCTCATCCAAGAGTTTGACGCCGTACGGATCGAAAATGTACCCCGGCGGAATAACACTGAGGCAGATTGCTTAGCAAAGTCCAAAACATACACCGAGGTGCTAGACCATCCAAGCATCTCCGTGCTAAGCGTAACGACCTCGGGAATGGGGTGGAAGGACCCCATAAAGAGATACCTCGCAGAGAATGAGCTTCCCGAAGACGCCGGCAATGCTGCAAGACTGCGAAGACGTGCCGGAAGATTCTTCCTGATTGGTGAAGAGTTATATCGGCAAGGATATGCAAATCCGCTGCAGAGATGTGTGGGCGAAGAGGATACTGAGATGGTCCTCGAAGAAGTCCACGAAGGCATGTGCGGCTCGCACGTTGGAACTGATGCCCTTGCAGCAGTGATACTCCGCCAAGGATACTTCTGGCCTACCCTGAGAAAGGACGCAAGGCAGTTCGTCCAGAAGTGCGGTAGTTGCCAGAGACATGCAAAAATCCAGAGGATACCCTCGGAAATGGTAACGTCGGCAGACTATCCTTGGCCCTTCGCAGTCTGGGGTATAGACCTCATTGGGCCACTCCCCACAGCGCCCGGAGGCGTGAAATTCTGCGTGGTAGCAGTGGACTATTTCTCAAAGTGGGTAGAGGCAGAACCACTAGCAACTATCTCGGCAAAAGAAGTGCAGAAGTTCGTGTGGAAAAACATCGTATGCAGATTTGGCATACCGAGGGTACTAGTAGCTGATAATGGATCCCAGTTCATAGACAAAGGATTCCAGGAATTCATCAGCGACCTCGGAATAAAGATGCACTTCGCCCCAGTAGCTCACCCCCAAAGCAATGGGCAAGTGGAAGTATCAAACAGGACCATAAAAGACGGCCTGAAAAAGAGACTTGGGGAAGCCAAGGGGAAATGGCCAGGAGAACTCCAAAGTGTATTGTGGAGCTACCGAACGACGCCACGAAGAGCCACAGGGGAAACTCCCTTCTCACTCGTCTTCGGAACAGAGGCCATTATCCCAATAGAGATAGTTCAGCCTTCAGTACGGGTGCAAGTATTTGATGAAGGCGGAAACGACCTCGGCCTGAGAACCAAGCTCGACCTTGTGGCCGAACACAGAGAAATAGCCGAGCTGAGAAGAAAAGCTTTCCAGCAAAGAGTGGCCGCGGCTATCAACTTAAAAGCCAGGCCAAAAGAAATCAAAAAAGGAGACCTCGTTCTCCGAAAGGCCGACTTCGCACCCAGAAGGCCAGCTCACGGAGTACTTCGTGCAAATTGGGAAGGACCTTATCTGGTTCTCGCCGAAGTACGAAAAGGCGTGTACAAGCTTGGCGACGCCGAAGGCGTAGAATTGAAAAACACTTGGCATTCAGATGCCTTGAAAAAATTCTACGCCTAAGGTTGAGCGGAAGAAGTATGTTGTACAAGAAATATTCTAAGTACAGAATGGTCTAGGGAAGAATGGTCTTGAGAAAAATTTTCAAGTATACCAAAATTGTCCAAGACAGATTTCCGCGAAGGTGCTCGCCACGAAAAAAGCGGTTGTGACTTCCCGAAGCCCCTTGAGCCACTATGCTCGGGAAAAATGGGAAACAAGAATCTTGCAAAGGTACTCAGCATAATCAGTGCAGAGAAAATTTTCTGAACACCCTTGAGCGAACATGCTCGGGAGAAAGGGAAAGCAAGAATCTCGCAAAAATACACACCAAAACAAAAGCAGAGGTAATTTCCGAACACCCTTGAGCGAACGTGCTCGGGAAAAAGGGAATGAGCAATCTCGTGAAGATTTTCCTAAGTCCCTTGAGCAAATATGCTCGGGACAATAGGAAGACAGAAAAATTTGGCTAAAAATTTTCCGAAGGCCCTTGAGCGAACATGTTCGGGATAAAAGGAAACAAAAAGCCTGCAAAAGACTTAGCCAAATTTTTGCAAATTTTCCAGAAAGTCTCTTGAGCGAGCACGCTCGGGACAAAGGAAGGTAAAAAGTTTCTTTGGTTGCAGGTTTTCCGAAAGTCTCTTGAAGCGAACGTGTTCGGGACAGTGGAAATGAAGAAACTTGCAAGAAAGGACTTAGCCGAAAAGATTGTTCATTTAGAGCAAACGCTGCCTTACAAAAGAAGTGTCCAAAGAAGGAGCACGAAGGAGAAAAATAAGAGGAGCCCTAAAGCAAACTAGGGAGAGCCGGGTGGACGAAGACCAGGAAGCTTCAGATGCTCGACCCTGGACCACTGCCACCGAGGTCCCTCAGGAATATTTAGGCCCTCCAGAAAAGAGAGGTCCAAATTTGGGAACCTCTGCAGCACCTGGTGCCGAGCGAGGCAGAAGCCATCCTGAAAGGCGACCTTGGCCATGTCGTCAGAAGTACGTTTTTGAATGCCAAGGACATTGACCTCGTCCCTCAGCTCAGCAACCTCCTCCTCGAGCTCGCTTATCCCCAGCATCTCTCCGGACTCCTTCTTCAGAGCCTCAACCTCGGCTTGAAGAGCAGTGTTCTCGTCCGTCAAACTCGACGCAAGACTGTCGGAAACAGCCTTGTCCTTGACAAGATCTTCATTGGCGGCAAGCAGCTCCTTTACTTGGTCGCCGAGGTCGGAAATCTTCCGGGAGGAGTCCTTTTCAAGTTCTTCTCTTTTCTTCGTGAACTCCTCCCGAACGGCAGCAAGTTGCTGAGAACAATCCGCTGTCAGCTGCTGGTTGCTGGCGATCACCTTCGCAAGCGAAGCCTTCGCTTCAGTGAGTTCCCGCGAAGTCGCATCCTTGGAGGCAGCCTGTCTGGCCACCCGAACTCGGAGATAACCAGCGTACTCCAGCAGCTACGGCAAGGCAAAAGTCCAGGTTAGTACAAGTCTAAACACTTAGAAAATTGAGGAAAAAAGTGTAAAGACTATACCTGAGCAGCATGCTCGGTGACTTTTGCGGCGAGGGTATTATCCCCCGGGTGAGCCGCCGCAATGGCCCGGAAGGAGGCATCAGTGGTCATCCCCTTCCAAATCTCTTTGGTCATCTTCGGACAATCGTCGGAGAACAGATTCATATCCTCCGTAATTGTCCAAAAGGGCTCCAAGGGGATCTTCCCCTCAGGGATTGTGGCATCACGCAGGGCCCGTTTCCTCTCATGAATGGCCCTCCAGCCAACAGTAAGAGGCTCCCCTGAAAGTGAGAAGGAAGTTAGGAGCAAAAGAAAAATTTGCGAAAAGGAAAAGGAGCTGAACTTCGGCTAAAGACATACCTGGAGGAACCTCGGAGACAGTGTCCTCGGAATCCTCGGGCCCCTCGGAAGAAAGACCCTTACCCTTCTGCCGGTACCGCTCCTCGGCGGTGGGTACTTCTACCACTACAGTGTTTCTGGGGGCCTCGAGGTCGGGAAGAGGCACCTCGGCGGAAGTAGCGGGGACCTCGGACGGTGGAATTTCAACAAGACCAGCGTCTTCGCCAGCTTCTTCCTCCAAAAGCTCTGGCTGAGAAGGCTGGAGAGCCCTCCGAACTCGCTTCGCCGAGGGTCCCGCCCCTATCGTCTTCCTTCTTCGGGAAGCCGCCTTCTTTGTCTGCTCCCCCTTCTCCACCTGGCCAGAAAAGAGGGCCTTGTAATAAGCGGCAGCCCCATCGCCCATCTCTGAAAAAGAGAAGAAATATCAGCGTAAGTCCGAGGAAAAAGTATAAAGGGATGGAAGATTACTCACTTTCGGCAAAAGTTTCGAAAGAAGTCTCCCCCTTAAGGAGCTTGACCAGCCAGGAGTCTTTCCCGGCAATGGCGGGAGCGGGCATATTGAGGTCAGTCACGTGCTCCTTAACCACTTTCAGCTCCCGAAGGACTTCTTCGGTCATCAACCTCCAGTTGATAGGAAAGGGGTAAAGAGCACGAGGAGAGACCTCGGGAGCCCAGTCAGCGACTGCCCGAATGCGGGCGTCGAAATCCGCGAACACGGAAGCCAACGGTGGGGTCAGCAGCATCCTCGGATCGACGACGTCTGCGTTCAGCACTCCCTGAGCCCACCTGGTCGGGACATCAGACCAGTTCTTATCCACCTTGAGGAAAAAGAACTTAGGCTGCCACCCCCGCCAGCTGTCCTTCGTGTCGAAGGTGAAGGTGAATTTTTTGCTCCCGGATCCCCGAGGTAGCAGGAAATAGAAGCCACCCTTCGGGACCACATAGAGCTTGTAGTACTGCATGAAAATGATGAAGTGGGGCTCTATCCCGAACACGCCACACATGCAGAGGTAGGCGTTAAAGTAGCAGTACGCGTTCGGGGGAAGCTGGTTCACAGCAATGCCATGGAATTGGCAGAACTCGCAAACCACCTTCGGGGGAGGATACCGAAGACCGGCCTTCAGTTGGGCTCGGAAGACGGTAACCTCGTCGCCACGGTTTGAAAAAGCAAAATGGCTAGAACGAGGCAGTCTGGTCACAGCGTAAGACGAAAGAAAGAATTTTTTCTTCCACCTCTCTAGTTTTTCGGGGGTGGTACAGCAAGGATGGGTCAGAAGAGGTTTCCAGCTCTCGGGAACAGGCATCGCAGACATGAAAAAGAGTTTGAGATGGAAAAGAAAATAGTTTCCAGAAAAAACTCAGAAGACGAGTTTGGAAAAAACAGCAGTTTTCCAGAAAAACTCAGAAAAACAGAGGAATCAAGTACTCTGGAAATCAAAACCCACCAAAAGATTTGCCGGAGGACGCCGTCGTGAAAGTTGGTTGGAAAAAGCTCTGATTAAAGAAGCTCCGCCACAGAAAGCAAGATAAAACGCAAGAACAGAGGGCAGAGCAGAAAAAGAGCAGAAAAACAGTAAGTGGGACTTATGATAGAATGGGCTATTTATAGGCCAAAGGTGGGTAACCGAAAAAACATCATAAGTACCCATTGGAGGCGAACCGTCGCCGTAACTGCCCGCTGCACCCGAAAAGGCGCGCCCTCTGTAAATGACGCGCCTCTCCTCCAATGGCAAGAAGCCACGTGTCAACCGCTGCGCAGAAATGGGGGACGTGCCTCCCCAAACGTGCCTGGAAAACCGGGACACGCCTCCTGATTGGGACACGTCGTTTGACATCCCTGAGAAATGGAGACGCGCCGCTCAGTCTGACACGCTTGGCCATCAGACCTGCAGAAATAAAAAAGCAGGCCACCTCGAGGACACCAAGAGACAGGCTATGGCTGAACAGCCCATGACTTTTGGGCAAGAGGTGTATCTTCGGTACAGGCTTTGCCTCGGAGACACCAAAGAAAAGGCCAAGGCCGAACAGCCCAGACCCTCGGGCAAAAGGTGCGACCTCGGAACAGGTTATGCTTCCCAACAAGACTCCCAACGGCAACCTCGGAAAGAGATGCAAACCGAAGTCTTCACTTCGGCTTTCCAGAGGGGGGCATGTGATAGCCAAAGGCTGTCGCCTCAATCTGGCCGAATACCCTGCCACAACAACGGCCAGAAGAACTGGCGCTTCCCGGGAATAGGTGGAATCATGCACCTCGGGAGATAGCCTGAGAGCTCCGAGCCTCGGCACGCCAGTAAAACTTGAGGACTCCATTCGCCCCCCAAGGTTGTGAACAACGCGCCTTCGGAAAAGTGGCACCAGACATTGCTGCCCGAATATGATATCCCCGAAGGCGGAACCCCCTGGAACTGGGAACCCCCGAACTGAGGGTAGGCTTCCCGAAGAGGCTCTGTCCGAACTAGAGGACGACCTCGCCCAGGGACCCCGGGAGTACGGCAGGCGCATTTAAGGAAGCATTTAAGGAAGCCTCTGACACGTCCCACCACAGACGTAAAAAGTCGCCCTGACGCGCAGACGCCATCAGAATCATATCATGGCCCGTCTCAGCACAAGGCTCGAGGCCATCTAGTTACCAACTATCTGTCCCCTACGCCCAGACGTTCAGGAGCATCCGACCGCACACGTGTCATGATCTGAACGGGCTAGGTATTCCTATATATACAGGAAATAAATACTTGACAGGAGGTTGGCAGGCCGGAGATACAGCTCCCATACTCTGAGAAAAGACCAGGCGAGACTTTTCTGCCTTTCTCTTTGAGCTAGTGACTTTCTCCTTCTTCCGGCCACCACTGACTTGGGCGTCGGAGGCTCCCCCCCCGGAAAAACACTCCGGGGGCCTCCTAACCCTGTTTCCCAGTTTTCCAGGTACTCTCCTAGAGGCGATCCACCTTCCAGGCGTTCTTCCTCCTAGAAGTCTCCTCAACAGTCATCATGACTCACAACGATGAGGCCCTGGGCCATCATACATAGCAAGAATAGGGAAGTTTAGCAAAGTTCACTGAATTCCGAGAAGAATAAAGCACTGAACGAAGTTCAGGGGCAAAATGGTAAATTTGCATCCTGAATAGCCGGGACAAGTCTCGAGTGTTTTAAAATGAATTTTTAGAACTTAACTTTAAACCTTAACTGAAACTTGAAAAATAGACAAGAATTTAATCAAGAATTACTAAGTTACAAAGATGGGGGACTTAATTGTATTAAGCTTAATACTTTGATGGCTTGTGTGTTAAGGGAGGGTTTAAGAAGGTGAAAGTGAGAGTGGCTGCCATATTTTCGTGTTCATCCCTTCCACTCTCATTTCCCCATCCAATTCTCCTTGGAATCAAGAAATTCTTGGTGGAACAAGAGGTTATCAAAGTGATGGCCTGCGGCGGCTTCATCATGTGTCATTGTATGGGTAGGGCAGACTTCTGATGGAGGAGAACACTTTGGGAGGAGATTCCCCAGTGGAGGGTACCTGAAATACTCCAGAAAACACAGGTTAGGAGGTCCCCGGTGTGTATTCCCGGGGAGGAGCCTCCGACGCCCAAGTCAGTTCTTTCAGATGGCTGGATTATGTGCTCTTTTGTGTGTTCAAAGAGAACTATTCTCCCTTACCTTGCTAGAATGCTTTTCTGGGTGTTTTATAAAGGAAGCGTACAGAAGCCATTCTCCTCTTGTGGTCATCCCAGATTATGACACGTGTCCTGTAGGATGTGATCCCTGCTTTTTCGGGAATGAAGGGACGCTTATCTCAGCAAAAGTTGCCTGGTTGACAGCCTAGGCATTCCGAGAGTGTCGTATTGAGGTGTCCCTCTGATGGCGTGCCCTAGTGATATCGTGTCGGAATGTATTTGGGCGACGACTTTTATGGGGAGGTGTCAGAGGCTCCTTAAATGCTTTGTTCGTACTTTCTAAGGTTACTCTAACGTCTCGGGGAATATATTCCCCGAGGACGGTTCCTCTGAGGGATACTTCTGTTTCCAAAGAGGGTTTTTCCGCTCTACCGAGGTTGGTCCCGCCATTTCCTAAGGAAGCGAATTCCCTATGTTAGGCCAGGGGGATCGTTCGTCCTTCTGACCTCGGCTAGTTGTTCCTCTCTGTCGAAGTCGATACTCCGTCCGGTCTGGGAGCTCGGTCGGTGATGGGCACCTCGGCTATCACATGCCCCTTCCTGGAGAGCCGGAGCGGGGGCTTCGGCTATGTTTTCGTGAAGGTCCCTTTACCGATCTGGCGGCTGAAACTTTTTCTTGGAAAGTTGCCTTACTTTGGAAGGCGTTTCCCCGGAGCCGAGGTACCCTCCTCTAGCTTTCTTGACATCCTCGGAATGCACGTTACTTTCTTCTTTTTTGCCTTTTTTGCCGCGGGTCTATGAACCATCGCGTCCCTTGGCCAGGCGTGTCAGTCATGGGTAACCGTGCCTGGGTTTTCACGATTTTAGATGGACGTGGCCTGGTTCCTCGCGCCACGTGACACGTGGACGCTGTTGGATGGTGAAACAGTTATGCTGGTTACGTCAAATGCACCTCTTCACCTTCAAGGAGTAATAATGAGGCGGTTACATCTTCAAAGGATGATTATGACGACGTTTCACTTATCCTTCTTCGGTCTATATAAGCACCTTCCGTCCCATTTTGTCTCACTCTTTTGCTTTAGCTCTCATATGTTCTAGAGCCTTTTTTTGCCCTTTTCCTTTTTTCGACGGTGATTCTTACGGCAGAGTGGCCTCCGGCGATTCCTTGCGGCGGCGTCTCGTAGCCCAGGCTTTGGCAAAGTCTTTGGTGGGTGTTCCTTTTTGCGGTTTGTCGTTGTTCCCTTATTTTTCCCAAAGTCATCTCTCTTTTTCTTTTTGAAAAATGTCAAATCCGACTCCATTAAGTCTGACTCCATTGATGACTGTGCGCCCTCTTTCTGAAAACCTTGCTTCTCTTGAGGCTTACCCCTGTTCCACTACTTTGGAAAAGATGAAAAAATGGGTGGCCAAGTACTACCCCCTTCTTACATCACACCGAGGTTACCTTTGCTGGGATCTTTTGCCTACGCAGCTGCTTCTTCGGGGGAGGTTACCGTTTACCGAGCTCAGCTGAAAGTCGGTCTTCGGTATCCCCCTCATCGCATGATATGCGAATTCTGCAAATTCCACAGTATTGTCATGAACCAACTCCCCCCAAATTCTTACTCTTACTTTAATGCTTTCCTCTGCATGTGCGGGGTGTTCGGTATAAACCCCGACTTCCTCTTCTTCATGCAATACTATAAACTCCACCCGGTCCCGAAGGGTGGTTTTTTACTACCTCCTTCCTCGAAGGTCCGGGAGTAAGAAGTTTATGTTTACCTTCGACACTAAGGATAGTTGGCGAGGGTGGTAGAAGAAATTTTTCTTTTTCCGGGTTCCCGAGTCTTGGAGACATGTGCCTATTAGATGGGCTTCAGGGACTTTGAAGGTCGACGTCGTTGATCCCCGGAAGCTCCTCACTCTGGTATTGCTTACCGATTTTGACAACTTCGACAAACGTATTCGGTTAGTGGCGGACTGGGACTCCGGGGCTCCTTCACGTTCACCCTACCCCTTTCCCATTAAAAGGGATCTTATGTCTGAGGAAGTTCTTCGGGAACTGGGAGTGATAACTGCCCACAAGAGTGACCACGGCATGCCCGTACCTGTTCTTCCGGGGAAGAAGGCCTGGATAGTCATGCTCCTTCGGCGTGAAATTTCTTATTAGGCTTTTTCTGAGAGTAAGTCATCTTCCAGGGTTTGGTATCTGCTTTCCTTTTGGACTTATACTGATATTTTACCTTTTTGCAGAGATGGGCGATCAGTTTGCCGAGTTTTATAAATCACTCTTCGACAGTCAGGCTAAGCGGGGGGAGCAAGTACGTAGGAAGACTTCTGGTAAGAGGAAGAGGTCGACTGCCGGCCCTTCTAAGCCCATGAAGGCCAAGGCTACCACTCCTCCTCCCCCCGAGAACGTAGTTGAGGTGGAAGATCAGTCCTCCGCTCAACTTCCGACCGCCGAGAATCCTTTTCGGACCCTGACATCCTCGGGGAGACACTGAGTCCTGCCCCTGCTACCGAGATTCTAGTAGAGCGAACGTCTGCCCAGAAGTTTGAAGAGGGCAGAAGAAGGAAGGGAAAGAATGTGTCTAAGGATATTCGGGTGGTCGGTTCTGAAGAGTGCGTCCCCGAAGTTCCACCAGGTTGGTTCCTTAGCCATTCCGCTACAAATCTCAGTATTTTTCGTATCTACGATTTTTTGGATGAATGGCTAAGGGATGATGTCTTGACGGAACTTCGGCGTGACCTTCCAGAGAACGCCCCTACTACTTCCTGGGTAGAGACTCATGCCTGTCGGAGGGATCTTCGGGACCGACGGATTCCGCGGGACAAGGTGCCACAGGAGCCCTTCTGGACGTTCACAGAGGACATGGATTTGCTCTCCAAGGATAGCCAGCTGATGGCTCTGCAAATGGCGGCGGGGGTGTTGACAATGCCACCTTTCAGTCCCTTACCACCGAATGTCCCAGCGAAGAGATCCTCACGGCTAGGATGACCAAGCACGCTGCTCAGGTGATCCTTCCTTTTTAGAAAATTGTTCTTCTAAGCTATCACTGCCTTCTGATACTTATTTGACGCCTCTATTTTTCTGTAGCTTTTGGCATATAGCGGGTACTTCCGCGCCTGGTCAGCGAAACAAATGGAGACCCGCTCTCAGTCCGAAGATTGCTTACGCAAGATGAAGGAGTCTCTCGCCCAATATGCCCTAAAATATGGCGAGTTAAACAAAATCCCGAAAGAGGACCTTGGGAGTCTTTCGGGCCGAGGTTGTGTCCAGCAGGCAGGAGCTTCTTACCGATTTCGCAGCCGAGGTTGAAGACCTCAGCTCAAAGTGCGTGACTCTTTCTATAGAGAATGAGGCCCTTCGGAAGAAGAACGCTCAAGACGGCAAGGATCTTGCGAAGGCACTCGCTTTGAATGTCGATCTCCAGGCTGAGATTGCGTCGCTGAAGAAGAAGGAGATGAAGAGCAGGAAGAAGAAGAAGCTAGAGGAGAAGATTGTCGAGCTAAAAGCTGAGCCGGCGGCTCTTAGTGACGAGAAGGACCGTAGCGAGCAAATGTCGAAGACGTCTTACCAAGATGGTTTTTGCTTGGCACGTCACCAGGTCCTCGCTCGGCACCCTGGGCTTGACCTTTCTTACTTGTCTACTTTGGATTTTCCCAAAGACCCCAAATCTTTATGGTCCAAAGTCGAGTTCCTCAATCTTCCTCCGGCTCGGCCTGTGTCTTTGACTGAGCCATCCGGGGATGATAATGTTGGAGAAACGTTGGATACCCCTGCTTAGTCATAGGCTTTCTTCTTCCTTCTTTGTATTTTTTGCCTTAGAATTTTTTAATGAAGAATTTTTTCCTCCATTCTCTGTTCTTTCTTCCGAATATGCCTTCTTAGAAGCTGGTATGATTCTAAGTGTACATTTTTTGCGAACACCTGCACCTTATTTTTCGGAAGGAACCTTTTTGGACTCCTTTCTTGTTCGGATGGGTTTTTAAGCTTAGTAAGGAATTTCGTAAGGAAGAATTGTCAAGGCATACTTTTTCAGTAATGAGGGCATATTCGTCATGTATTTTTACTGACGACTTTGGGGAGGAGTATCTTACAGGCTTTCTTCAAAAAAATGTCTAAGTATAGAATTTTTTCACAGAGTCTGAATGCCAAGTATTCTTCAACTCTACTCCCTCAATATTACCCAACTTAAAGACCCTTTGGTGAACTTTGTCGTGCACCAAATAGGGTCCATTCCAATTTGCCCGAAGTACCCCTTCCGATGGCCTTCGCTGTTCGAACTCGGCCTTCCGGAGAACAAGGTCTCCCTTTTTGACCTCTTTTTTTCTTACATATAAATTGGCAATGCGTGCTATCCGCTGCTGGAAGGCCTTTCTCCTTAACTCGGCCATTTCACGGTGTTCTTCGAGGAGGTCCAGTTTTGCTTTCAGTCCGAGATCATTTCCTCCTTCATCGAATACCTGTACTCTTACCGAGGGCTGCATGATTTCAATGGGAATGATGGCCTCAGTCCCGTACACGAGCGAGAAAGGGGTCTCTCCCGTGGCTCTTCGGGGAGTCATTCGGTAGCTCCATAGCACACTTGGGAGCTCTCCTGGCCATTTTCCTTTTGCCTCTTTTAGCCTTTTCTTCAGGCCATCTTTTATTGTTCTGTTAGATACCTCGACCTACCCATTGCTCTGAGGGTGAGCCACTGGGGCAAAATGTATCTTGACGCCAAGGTCCTCAATGAATTCCCGGAACCCCTTGTCCATGAATTGAGTCCCGTTATTGGCCACTATCACCCTCGGAATGCCAAATCGGCATATAACGTTCTTCCATACGAATTTTTGAGCGTCCTTCACCGAGATTGATGCTAGCGGTTCTGCCTCTATCCACTTAGTGAAATAGTCCACTGCGACGATACAAAATTTTACTCCGCCGGGGGTGTTTGGGAGAGGTCCGATGAGATCAATGCCCCATATGGTGAAGGGGCAGGGATAGTCTGTTGCATTTATTCTTTCCGAGGGTAGCTTTTGGATATTGGCGTGTCTTTGGCAGTTGTCGCATCTTAGGACGAATTACCTTGCGTCCTTCCTTAAGGTAGCCCAAAAGTAACCTTGGTGGAGTATTACTCCTGTGAGGGCGTCTGTTCCTATATGGGAGCCACACACTCCTTCATGTACTTCTTCAAGTATTACTTTGGCGTCGTCCTCGCCTATACATCTTTGTAGAGGGCTTGCGTACCCTTGTCTGTACAGCTCTTCCCCAATAAGGCAGTACCTCCCTACACGCTTTCGGACCTTTGCCGCTTCTTTAGGGTCCTCGGGAAGCTTTGAAGTTGCCAAATATCTCTTGAGGGAGTTTTTCCATCCCTCCCCCGAGGTTTTTATGCACATTAACTCTGTGCTGGGGTATTTTAGCACTTCGGTGGGTTCCTTCGCCTTGGCCAAGGCTTCCGCTTGGGTATTATCCCTTCGAGGCACGTTCTTTATGTGCACCGAGTCAAAATCCTCAATGAGTTTCTGAACAAGGTCATGATACTTAGCCAAAATTGGGTCCTTTGCCGCGTAATCTCCCTTCGTCTGTCGGACTATTAACTGTGAGGGCTTCATATTTGGCAATGTTATTGGTAACATTAAAATTGAACTTGACCGCTTTAGAAGCTTCCATGCCTTCAGGACCCTGAAGAACTATTCCAGCTCCTTGATGCTCTGCGCCTGACGCTCCATCGACGAAGAGCTTACATTCTAGGTCAGTCTCTGTTTCACCTCCCGCGAGTGCTTCGGTCTTTTCAATCTCGAGGATCTCAGCTATGAAGTCTGTAAGTGCCTGAGCCTTTATTGCCCTTCTAGGCTCGTAAGTAATGTCGTATTCACCGAGCTCGATGCACCATTTTGAGAGTCTTCCCGAATGCTCCACTTTTTTCATCACATCTCGCAGGGGCAAATTACTGCGTACGGTGATGGCGTGTCCTTGGAAGTAGGTCACAATCTCCTACCCGCCAGTACTAACGCGTAGATAGCTTTTTGGAGCAACGGGTACCTCATCTCAGCGCCATGCAGGGATTTGCTTACATAATACGCCGGCCATTGTTTCCCACCCTCTTCTTTCACTAGGACGGAACTCACCGTCTTTTCAGTGACTGCTAGATAAAGAATGAGAGGTTCCTTCTCTCGAGGTTGCCAAAGTGTTGGGAGGCGAGTCAGATAACTTTTGAGCTCTCCCCAGGCTTTCTGGCATTCTGTATTCCATGGATGTTCCTGGCTTCCGAAGGTACCACCTTCCTTGGAGACTTTGGTGAGTACTTTGAAAAATGGGCGACATCGGTCACCATTCCTAGAGATGAATCTACTTAGGGAGGTGATCCTCTCGGTAAGCCTCTGTATGTCTTTGATAGATGTAGGTGTCTGGAAATTCAGCAGGGCTTTTACTTTCTCAGGGTTAGCGTCTATTCCCCTTTCCGACACCATAAACCCGAGAAATTTTCCTGCGTTTACTCCGAACACACACTTTTCGGGATTAAGGCGAATGCCGAACTCTCGAAGTCGTTGGAAGGTTTTGGTTAAGTTGGTGATATGATTACTGGGTACTTTTCTATTGACTATCATATCGTCGACGTACACTTCCATGTTCCTACCGATCTACGTGTCAAATACCTTGTTCATCAGTCTTTGGTAGGTGGCTCTTGCATTTTTTAGCCCGAAGGGCATTTTGACATAACAGTAAGTGCCTATCTCTGTGATGAATGCCATTTTTTCCTCATCCTCGGGGTTCATTCATATCTGATGATACCCGCTAAAGGCATCGAGGAAGCTAAGCAGTCCATACTTGACATTTGCGTCTACCAGCTGATCTATGGCCAGTAATGGGTAGAAGTCTTTTGGACAGGCATCGTTTATGTTTCGGAAGTCGATGCACATTCGAAGCTTTTCACTAACCTCTTTTGTGGCTATAACCACATTGCTGAGCCATTCGGGGTATTTTACTTCCGTTATTACCCGGGCCTCAATGAGGCGACTAACTTCGGCCTTGACGAAGGACTTTTTGTGAGCTGATAGATTCCATTTTTTCTGCCGAACTGGTCTGACATGTGGTTGCACTCTAAGATTGTGGTGGATTATGCTGGGGTCAACACCAGGCATATCCTTCAGCGAATAAGCAAATAGATCCTTGTTCATGCACAAAAAGGATACAAGCCTTTTTTTGTCCCCTTCGGCCAGTTTCTTCCCAATTCGGGTGTTTCGGCGGGGGATCAATTCTACATCTTTTGTTTCTATTTTTTCGAGGCTTTTCGTTTCTTCTGCCGTTCCCTTTTCATCCATCAAGACCTTTTTTCCTTCTGCTGAAGTCTGTACCTAGATCTTGGTTGGGCTTTGCCTGGCCCTCGTGAAGACTTTTCTAACCTCGGCCTAATCTATGAAGATTTCAGCATCTCCTTGTTTGATGGCGAAGGTGACCGTCAGGTACCTTACGTTTGGCCGAATGTGAAAATTACCCTGAGTCTGCCTCCCCAGAATGGCATTATATGCTGACGGCACATCGATGACTATGAATCTTGTCCTGTCGGAGGCGATTAACTCTTCTTTGCTTTTGGGCGAGACCCCTTTCAGCATCACAGGCAGGTCGATGTACCCAAGGACTGGAAGTTCAGATGGTCCGACGCCAAAGGTGGGGGAACTGACTGGGCTAAGGTCACTTTTTGAGATGTCTAATTTACCCAGCAGATGAGAAAAAATGACGTCGGTGTTCGAGCCATCATCAAGGAACACTCTCATGACATCCCAGTTCCTTATCCTTGCCATGACAAGGAGGGGGTCATCGTGAGGGAACTTTATTACAGACCCACCCCTACGGGTAAGCCTTCGCGAGGGGCTCCCGTACTCCATGACGGAGACTTCTCTCATTTTTCTTTTTCTCTCGGTCAAGGGTATCCTAGGTCCAAGAAAGCTAAGGCCGCCACTCCTCATCCCCTTGAAGATGTGGTTGAGGTGGAAGATCGGTCCCCTGCCCAACCTCCGAGCCCCGTGGATCCTCCCTCGGATTCCTCCTTCCCCGGGGCAACACTAAGCCCCGTTCTTACTGTCGAGACTTCGGTCGAGAGAAGGTCTGCTCAGGAGCTCGAGGAGAGCAGAAGGAGGAAGGGGAAGCATGTTCCTGGCGAAGTCCGGGAGGGCGAGTCTGAGGATGACGTCACCGAAGTTCCACCAAGTTGGTTCCTTAGCCATTCCTCTACAGGCCTTAGTATTTTTCGCATCTACGATTTTTTAGATGAATGGCTAAGGGATGATGTACTGACGGAACTTCGGCGTGATATTGCAGAGGACATGTCTATTGCTCCCTGGATGGAGACTCACGCTCGTCGGAGGACTCTTCGAGACGGGAGGATCCCATAAGATAAGGTGCTGAGGGAGCCCTTCTAGACATTCACAGAGGACATGAACTTGTTCTCTGAGGATAGCCAACTGATGGCTCCCCAGATGGCAACGGGGGTGATGGCCAATGCCACCTTCCAGTCGCTTGTCACCGAATGCCCTAATGAAGAGATCCTCGAGGCGAGGATGACTGAGCATGGTGCCCAGGTGGTTCTCTTTTTTTTCTGTTTGTTTTTTTTTTTACTCAGAAAATTTTTTCTAAGTTTTTATCTCCTTCTGACACTTATTCGGGGCTCTTCTTTCCTGCAGCTTTTGGCATATAGCGGACATTTCCGTGCCTGGACCACAAAGCAAATGGAGTCCTATTCTCTATCTGAAGATTCTATGCGCAAGATGAAGGAGTTCTGCGCCAAATATGTCCTCAAATACGGCAAGTTGAACAAGATTGCAAAGGAGGACATTAAGAATCTTCGGGCCGAGCTCGCGGCTAGCAAGCAGGAGCTTCTTCTTGATTTCTCAGCCAAGGTCAAGGACCTCGGCTCAAAGTGTGCCGCTCTTTCTTCGGAGAATGAGGCCCTTCGAAAGGATAACACTGAAGATAGCGAGTGATGTCCGGTGACATCATCACTGGAGGACATGGTGGTTTCTGGAGGGACTTCCCGAGGAGGAGAACGCCCGGAGTGGAGGTTTCCTAGGGAGTGGTACCTGTAGAGCCCAAAAGGAAAGGTTAGGAGGTCCCCGGGATGTTTTTCCGGGGAGGAGCCTCCGACGCCCAAGTTAGTTTTCTGAGAGGTGGAGGAAAGAGAGCACTCAAGGGTTTAGTGGCCTTGCCTGTTCGTATCCTCTCAACTGACTGACCAACCGTTTGCAAGGGGCTGCTCTTTGGTATTTATAGAAGTGTCTGGCCCGTTCAGATCATGACACGTGTTCGGTCAGATCTGCTGTGTACCTTTGGACAAAGGGGACAAGTAGCTGTTTGTAGGCTCCCTCAAGCCTTGGTCCGAGGTAGGTTGTGACAAGGCCTGGGCGGCGTCGGCGTGTCAGAGCGTCGTTTGAGGTGACATGGTCCGTCTGTGGGCGATGTGTCAGAGGCTTCTTAAATACTCCTGCCGTACTCCCGATGTCCTTTGGGCGAGGTCGTTCTCTGGGATGAACACCATTCTTCGGGAGTTATGTTCGCAGTTCGGGGCGCTGCCTAGCTCGCAGGTTCCGCCTTCGGGACATCCTCTCTTGCTTGCGGTAGCTGGTTCTTCTATCCTGAAGGTGATCCGTTCGACCCCCCGAGGGTGCTGTCTGCACCTTTGGAGATCTCTGGGGCATTAGGCTAAATCCCGAGTTCGAGGCACTGGAATTCGCCTAGTCCGAGGTTAGTATTAGTGCCTCCCTCAGATGGTGCCAGGCCTCCTGAGCATGCTTTTGATAGGAGGTACGTTCTAGGAGAGGCGATAGTCCTTCGGCTATCAGCGAGAACCTTACGAAGGCGCTCACTTTGACGCCGAGCTCCAAGCTGAGGTTGGTTCGCTGAAGAAGAAGGAGAGTAAGAGCAAAAAAAAGAAAAAGCTGGCGGAGAAGATTGATGCGCTTAAGGCCAAGCTGGCGGCTCTTAGTGCCGGGAAGGATCAGACCGTGCAGATGTCGAAGGTGTCTTACCAGGATGGCTTCTGCTTGGCGCGGCACCAGGTCCTTGCTCGGCACCCAGAGCTTGACCTTTCTTATTTGTCTGCCCTAGACTTCCGCCAAGAGCCCAGGGGCACATGGTCTAAGATCGAGTTTCTCAATCTCCCTCCGGCTGGGCCTTTGCCTCCGACTGAGCCATCTAGAGATGATAATGCTGAAGACACACCGGATGCCCCTGCTCAGCTATAGGCTTCTTGTTTCTTTCTTGTACTCCTACTGCTTTGTACTTTTTTGCCTTAAGATTTTAAATGAAGATTTTTTCTACAATCTCCATTCCTTCTTCCGAATGCGAGTCATCAGAGGTTAGTGTAATTCTAAGTATGCATCTTTCACGGACGCCTGCACCTATATTTTCAGAAAGAGTCAATTCAGATTTTTCCGTATTCTGCTGAGTTTTTAGGCTTTATGAAGGAGTTTGTTCCAAAAGGAAAACCATTAAGGAACATTTCTTCAGTAACGTGGCCATATTCGGCATGTATTTTCATTGATGACTTTGGGGAGTAGTTACAAGTTTTTTTTTAAAAAATGCCTAAGTATAGAATTTTTTTCTGAGAGTCTGAATGCCAAGTATTTTTCAACTCTACTCCCTCGGTATCACTCAATTTGTAGACCCCTGGGCGAACTTCATCGAGGACCAAATAAGGTCCACTCCAGTTTGCCCGAAGTACCCCTTCTGATGGCCTTCATGGCTCAAATTCACCCTTTCAGAGAACAAGGTCTCCTTTTTTGATCTTTTTTCCTCTTATATGTAAGTTAGCAGCGTGAGCTATTCTTTGTTGGAAAGCCTTTCTTCATAGTTCGGCCATTTTGCGGTGCTCCTCGGTGAGGTCCAGTTTTGTCCTCAAGCTGAGATCATTTCCTCCCTTGTCGAACACTTGTATTATTACCAAAGGCTGTATGACCTCAATGGGGATAATGGCCTCTATCCCGTACATGGGCGAGAAGGGAGTTTCCCCCGTAGCTCTTCGGGGGGTCGTATGGTAGCTCCACAGCACACTCGGGAGCTCTCCTTGCCATTTCCCCTTTGCCTCTTTTAGTCTTTTCTTCAAGCCATCCTTTATCGTCCTATTGGATACTTCAACCTGCCCGTTACTTTGAAGGTGGGCTACTGGAGCAAAATGCATTTTTATGCCGAGGTCAGCCATGAATTTCTGGAATCCTCTATCCGTAAACTGAGTTCCATTGTCGGCCACTATTACCCTTGGTATGCCAAATCGGCATATGATGTTCTTCCATACAAACTTTTGGGCATCGTTTGCCAAGATTGATGCCAGTGGTTCTGCTTCCATCCACTTAGTGAAGTAGTCCACTGCAACAATGCAGAACTTTACCCCACCGGGAGCGTTTGGGAGAGGTCCGATGAGATCAATACCCCACATGGCAAAGGGGCAAGGATAATCTGCTGAGTTAATTCTTTCCGAAGGTAGCTTTTGGATGTTGGCATGCCTTTGGCAATTATCACATCTTCGGACAAACTGCCTTGCATCTTTCCTCAAGGTAGGCCAAAAGTAACCTTGGCGGAGTATTACCCCAGCGAGGGCGTCTGTTCCTATATGGGAGCCACACGCTCCTTTGTGGACTTCTTCAAGTATTGCTTTGACCTCATCTTCGCCTACACATTTTTGCAAGGGGCTTGCATAACCTTGCCTGTATAGTTCTTCTCTAATGAGGAAGTACCTTCCCGAGCGCTTTTGTACTTTTACGGCCTCTTTAGGGTCCTCAGGGAGTTTCGAGGTTGCTAGATATTTCTTGATGGGGTATTGCCATCCTTTCCCCGAGGTTTCTATGCATAGTAATTCTGTACTGTGCTGCTTCAGCACTCCGGTGGGTTCCTTGGATTTGGCCAAGGTGTCGGCTTGGGTATTATCACTTCGGGGCACGTTCTTTATGTGTACCGAGTCAAAATCTCCCATGAGTTTTTGGACAAGGTCGTGATATTTTGCCAAGGTTGGATCCTTTGCCGCGTACTCTCCCCTCATCTGCCGAACTATTAACTGTGAATCGCTGTGGGCCATAAGGTTTTTTACGCCAACTTTTTTGGCCATCTTTAGTACGGCTATGAGGGCCTCATACTCAGCGATGTTATTGGTAACATTAAAATTGAACTTGATTGCTTTAGAGACTTCCATGCCTTTGGGCCCCCGAAGGACTATTCCATCAGCCTCTGTTCGATCCTCCGCGACGGCTTCAACATTTTCTATCTCAGGGATTTCGGCGATGAAGTCTGCCAGTGTCTGGGCCTTTATTGCCCTGCTAGGTTCATAAGTAATGTCATATTCTCCGAGTTCGATGCACCATTTTGATAATCTTCCTGAATGCTCCACTTTTTTCATCACATCGTGTAGGGGCAGGTTACTTCGGACGGTGATGGTGTGTCCTTGAAAGTATGGTCGCAATCTTCTGCCTACGAGTATTAAGGCATAGATAGCCTTTTGGAGCAATGGGTATCTGGTCTCGGCACCATGTAGGGACTTGCTTACATAATATACCAGCCATTGCCTCCCACCTTCTTCTTTTACTAGGACCGAACTCACCGCTTTTTCAGTGACTGCGAGGTAGAGGATGAGAGGCTCTCCATCCCGAGGTTGCCGTAGTGTTGGTCGGTGGGTCAGGTAGCTTCTAAGCTTATCCCAAGCTTTCTGGCATTCTATGTTCCATGGATGCTCCTGGGTCCCAGAGGTGTCGTTGCCCTTGGGGACTTTGGTGAGTACTTCAAAAAAAGGACGACATCGGTCACCGTACCTGGAAATGAATCTACTAAGGTAGGTGATTCTTTTGGTAAGCCTTTGTATGTCTTTGATGGATGTAGGTTTCTGGAAATTTAGTAGGGCTTGGACTTTTTCAAGGTTAGCGTCTATTCCCTTTTTTGATACCATAAACCCGAGAAACTTTCCTGCACTTACTCCAAACACACACTTTTTGGGATTAAGACGTATGCCGAACTCCTGAAGCCGTTGGAAGGTTTCGGCTAGGTCGGTGATATGATTACCAGGCATTTTGCTCTTGACTATCATATCATCAACGTACACTTTCATATTTCTCCTAATCTGTGAACCGAATACCTTGTTCATCAGCCTTTGATAGGTGGCCCTTGCGTTTTTAAGCCCAAAGGGCATTCTGATGTAGCAGTAGGTGCCTATCTCTGTGATGAAGGCCATTTTTTCTTCATCTTCAGGGCTCATTCAAATTTGATGATGTCTGCTGAAGGCATCTAGAAAGCTGAAAAGCCCGTATTCGGCGGTTGCATCTACCAGCTGGTCTATGGCTGGCAAAGGGTAAGAATCTTTTGGGCAGGCGTCATTCAAATTTTGAAAGTCGATGCACATTTAGATTTTTTCACTTTCTTCTTTCGTGGCAATAACCACATTACTGAGCCATTCGGTGTATTTTACCTCTCTTACTACCCCAGGCTCCATGAGGCGATTAACATCGGCCTTAACAAAGGAATTCTTGTCAGCCGATAGGCTCCGTTTTTTCTGCCGAACTGGTCTAGCGTTTGGTTGCACTCTAAGATTGTGGTGGATTATGCTGGGGTCGACCCTGGGCATATTCTTCGGCAAGTAGGCAAATAGATCTTTGTTCATACACAAGAAGGATACAAGCCTCTTTTTATCTTCCTCGGCCAATTTTTTCCCGATTCGGGTGTTTCGGCCTGGGGTCAACTCTACATCCTCTGTTTCTATTTTTTCGAGGCTTTCAGTTTCTTTCTCTATTGTTTCCCCGTCCATCGATACCATTTTTTCTTTTGCCATAGTCTATACCTGGATCTTTGCTGGGCTTTGTCTAGCCTTTGTGAAGGCCTTTCTGACTTCGGCTTGGTCAATGAAGATCTTTGCATCTCCGTCTTTGGTAGTGAAGGTGACCATTAAGTACTTTACGTCTGGGCGAATGTGGAAGTTGCCCTGAGTCTGCCTTTCGAGGATAGCATTGTAAACTAACGGCACATCAATGACTATAAATCTCGACCTGTCAGAGGTAATTAACTCTTCTTGGCTATGGGGTGAGACCCCTTTCAGCATCAAAGGCAAGTTGATATATCTGAGGACTGGAAGTTCGGAAGGTCCAACGCCGAAGGTGGGGGAGCTGATTGGGTTGAGATCACTTCTCCGAATGTCTAACTTAGTCAGCGGATGAGAAAAGATGATGTTGGTGTTTGAGTCATCATCGAGGAGTACCCTTTTGACATCCCAGTTTCCTATCCTTGCCATGACAAGGAGGGGATCGTTGTGGGGGAACTTTACTGTAGACCCATCTCTACGAGTGAGTCTACTTGAGGAGTTCCCATAGCCTATTACGGAGATTTGTCTTATCTTCATCTTTCTCTCAGCTGAGGGTATCCCGGTAGTGATGGTTTGAAGAACCGCTGCTGATGGTGGTGTTAGTGTTGTGCCCAAAAGCCAATCATGACATGATTGTTTTTTTGCACATTGAGTCATGATATTTTATTAAGGCATTAATCCAGCAATTATGTTTGTTGTTTTGTTCCTGCGTAACTTAACAAACATAATTGTAACCCTAGAATAATGATATTCTTAAAAGTCCCTGGTCTAGTATTATTGTGGAGCGGGTTGCAATAATACATAATGACTAGCATATGTGGAGACTAATATGAGATATGTAGTCTACATATGGGTACAAGTTGGAGAACTTATGTACTGGACCGACCCATCATGAGAACACTACATTGATCGTTATATGAGTGTCATAAGTGATTCTCATAGTGATCAGGGTATATGTAGTCCTTCGACCTAAGATCATCAAGGTTCCCTACATGTGAGTCACATACTTTGATACTTTCCTTTGTTGCTCGTAACTGAGTGAACTTGAAGAAGGTCATTGGGTATGTCACATATCATGCGGAGGGATTTGTATGATCAAGATGGGATTTGTCCCTCCTATGTAACGGGAGCGATATCTTCGGGCCCCTTGATAGAGTGAGACTTAGAAAATGCATGGCCATGCTCGGATGAGTTGATATGCGATATCAATGTCATCAGTTTAAGTTAGTCTACTCGGTAATCAAGAAACCAAAGATTGGGCTATACGAGAGTGACACATTCCATGTCTCGTGCTTAGTCTTGATATCTTGGACAAAGGGAAAATGGCATATATCGGTGATGATCATAAAGGTATAGTCGAATCATCGACAATATTTTCACTTGGGTAGCAATGATGTGTTGCTAGACACCGCTCATTGCTTATGATCATAAATGTGATTTATGATCATTGCCAACGTGATAAGAGCCTATTGGGTCGCACACATAGAGCAATTTGGATCATTAGAGTGCATGGGCTAATTATTTGGGTTATGGTTTCACTTTAATTTCGTATTAATAATGGGCCCAAGAGTTGAGCCATTATTAAGCCCAAAATTAAATCCTAATTGGATTAGGGCTTTGAAACCCATTAGGCCTGGAAGTTGAGTCTCACTATAAATACAACTTTTAAGTGAGAAATTCGTAGGTCTCCTAGCCCTAGCCTCCCAAAAGGACAGTCGCACTCTTCTCTTGCAATTCCTTGGAGGACGCAAGCTAGCATTGCGAGTGCAAGAGAAAGTCATCTGCCGGGACGTGGTGGAAGCGTGGTGATCCCGAGAGGCTTGTGTGGATACCATAGAGAGCTTGAACACGTCAACTGTTCAGGTTTTGTGATTCGACTCTACAGTTGAGTGAGAGATCTCAACCGAAAATTAGGTATGAAAATATTTGAACACCCGGTTTACCCCGTTTCACTTGGATCCTGGAGGGTTTCGGTTAAATTCCACTGCACTGTTTGGCTCCCGAAACCCAACAGGTGGCAACTTTTTTTGAGGACTTTGGTCTTGACGTCTGTCCGAGTCATATTCTTCATCGTCCCCCCTTCTTTGTTCTTCCTTCCAATTTCTTCATGTTTCTTTTGTTTTCCGAGGTCATGGCCTTTGGTCTTGGGCTGTGGTCCCTTGCCTTTCTAGCGCCATAAGGATGCTAGCTCTTGTGGTGTTCAAAGGGGTGAATGTCATGGGCCTTTTCCCCCTCTGCCTTCGGGGCCTTTCTCCCTTGTTCTGATGTCAAGGTTGATGGCTGGGCCCTTCGGCGCGAGGGTGCTCTCCTTTGGGTCCTCCCATCCTGAGTTTTTCGGCCGTCGTATGCTATTCGGTCCTCCTATAGAACTCCCCAAAAGTTTCTGGAAGGTCTTTGGAAAACTCATAGAATAGTTTGGAGTCCCTCCGAAGTCCTCTGACCATCCTGAGGATGCGGATTTGTGGTCGAATGTCGAGCACGCTCAGCAATTCTCGGTTAAACCTCTCAACATAGTCGCGTATGGTCTCCCCCCCTCACTGAGCTATGTCGAACATTTGTACTGGCATTTTGACAGTTGGTCTGCTACCGATGAACTGCTGAGCGAAGGCAATGGATAGCTGTTGAAAGCTTAACAAGCTTCTGTGGGCCAGAGTGTTATGCCATGCCATTGCCAGATTCGAAGCAATTACAGAGCGTAGCGTCATCTACGCCATGGAGTACCATGCTTCGCTTGTACTTCATCAGGTGCGCCTGAGAGTCACTTCGTTCGTCATAGGTTTCTAGGCGAGGTACCCTGAAATCGCTGGGCATGGGTGCCTCCACCACCTCGCGCACGAAAGGTGACTCTTCTCCGGTGTAAAAGTCAGACAGCCTGGACCAGACTGGTTTTCGGGAGATCTGTCTCTCGACCTTCTCCAGTCTCCCTAGGATTTTTTCCACAAGGACAGCCGTGTTGACTTCTCCCTCCTGTCACGTGTTCGCCAGTAATGGCGAATTCCTCATTCTCCTTGGGGAGCGACTTTGACGGGGAGGAGATAGGGACCTTCAGTAGGGGGACGCAGTCCATTGGCAAGAGGCCCTAGTCTTTTTTGGGGATCCCCTCCTGGTAGGCCGTACCTCAACGGGTTCATTTTCTGTTGAGGAGGCATCAAGGGAGTCCCCGATCCCCGAACTTCGGTGGGTAGACCTCGAACTCATTTCCCGACGAGCAGTCGGGGGCGAGGCCCTTCGAACCATAGGAGGTTGGGGCAACCTCTGATCAAGCTGTTGAGTCATTTCGGTGATGATGGAGCATTGGAAGTCTCATAGGAACCCCATCGTCACCATTACAGGGTGGTCATCCTCCAGCACAGAAGTCTCTACCACAAGCGGAGTGGTCACCGGCTGAGCCTCGGGCATAGGAGGCATCTTGGAATCCCTTTGTCCTTTAAGCTCCAAGTCTCTACGACGGCAACATGGGAAAGAGTTCCCACAGACGGCACCAAATGGTGGCCGGTAGCAGTTTTGTCATGCGACATGGTAGGAATAAGGGGGACTCCCGGTGGAGGAGAGCACCTGAGGAGGAGATTTCCCAGGGAAGGGTACCTAAAGTGTTTGGAAGATAGAGGTTAGGAGGTTCCCTGGGTGTGTTTCTGGGGAGGTGCTTTCGATGCCCAAGTCAGTACTTCGGAGATATGGAGGTGATAGAGATTGGAGAAGTATGGCCTCTAGTGCTCTGCTACTTTACCTGGGGTGTTTACCGAGTATCTATAGAGGAGTGAACAGTAGTAGTTCTCCTCATGTGGCCGGCCCAGATCGTGACACATGTTCGGTGGGATGTGGTCCACATTTTTGGGGAGCCAGGGGACACCCAGCCAATTATAGGCCGCCTGGCTAGGAGCCTAGGCAACCCGAGAGTGGCGGACTAGGGTGTCTCTGCAAGCGGCGTGTTAGAACGTGTCTAGGGGCAGCGTGTTGGGGATGTGTCAGAGGCTTCTTAATTGCTCCTATCGTACGTTCCAAGGTTACTTTAGTATCATAGGAGTATGTTTCCCGAGGGTGGTCTATGTCAGGGATACCCCCACTTCCAAGGATGTTTTTATCGTCCCTCGAGGTTGGCACTGTTGTTTCCTGGAACGGAGGATTGTCAAGGTCGGATTAGGGATGTCGAACATCCTTCTTTCCATGGCAGGTAGTTTCTCTACCGAGGTTGGTACTTTGTCTGAGTCTGGGGGTCCGGAAGGTGATGGGCACTTCGGCTATCAGATTACAATGGTTACTTGGTGCTAAAGGAAACCCTAGAAGATTGCTTGTTTAACAAGTAATCTATGGGTCTTATTGCAAGATTTCAAAACCTGGGTACTTAATTGTACAACTCTAAAAGAGAGATGTTGGAAGGATTTAATGCTATGGAAGCAATTTTTGGAGGCTCAATTAAATAAAGGAAACAAAAGCTATGATTCAAGAACCTAGAACAACTAGGTGTACAATTGTTCCCAAAAATAACTTAAGGATGGGATAAATTTTGACAAGAGTCAAAGATGGCCATTTCTAGGATTATCCTAGCCTTTTATTTCCAGGTTCTAAGGTCAAAAATGTGGCCTAAAGATTAGCCAAAAAGTCCTTGCTTAAGGCGTACTTATAGTGACCTAAGTGAAGGTTAAGGTTAAACTAATTAAATCAAGTAAAATATCTTGATTTCTTGCCTTTCCTTGGCCATTTTGGCCATAACCAGCCACAACCTTCTTCCTTAGCTCCTCCATAGGCTTCCATTTACACCATAGCTCAAGCTCTCTAGAAATAAAAAAGGAAGGCAATCGGATGCACTAGCAACAAGAAAAACCCTAATTTTCAGGTTTGTTGTGTATCTCTTGAAGATTTCAGCTTTCACAGCTTAGATAAGGGCTTTATCTTCATGTTTCATGGTTGTTTACTATCTCAAGATGATGATCAAGCATCCATAAAGCTATGACTATGCTTGGAAGAGAGCAAAAAGCTCAAGCAACAAAGTATGGGTTAAGGGGGAGTGCATGAACTAGGTTCCAGCCTTACTGTTTTTCACTCACTAAGATGGCAGTGTTTATAGAGGCCAAGTTAGTACTAACTAAGACCAATTAACCTCCTAAGACCAAGCATTAGCTTGAGGAGGGCTGCCATAGTGATTACATATTGTTTATTTGATTGTTTATAGACTAACCCTAATGATGTCATGCTGCCAGCATTGCACTTGATTGTGTTCTGTTTGTTTGTGAATTTGGATGGTGATGCCCTTCTGTATCTTCGTTGTGCAACATGGTGAGCCTGGAGCAGGAACTTCTGGCGAGGGGACGCATGGATGGGAGGTCTCCGGTGTAGAGGAGGGCTGCAAGGGCTCAGGAAAGCAGGGGTCAAGTGCTCCTTGAATTATTTTCCGGGGGAGGAACCTCCGACGCCTAAGTTAGTGTTTGGAAATGGAGAATAAGTAGGGCGTGGAGAGATTTTTCCTTTTTTGGAGTCCCATCCCCTTACCTGGGGCATTTTCTGAGTATTTATAGGGAGGTGTACAGGAGAAGTCCGTTTGCTAGAGCCTGCCCAGATCGTGACACGTGTTCGGTTGGATGTGGTCCGTACCTCGAGAGAGGGGATACCTCCAGCCGGCCATAAGCCTCCTGGTCAAGGGCCTAGGGTGGCATGTCAGAGCGTGTTCGAGGGCGGCGTGTTGGGGACTGTATGAAGGCGGTGTGTTAGTGGCTCTTCAGCCATTTTGTCGTACTCCCACGTGGCCACTTCGGGGGACCGAACTCCTTTGGAGTATAGAGCTCATTCGGGGAGGTGAGCTCCTTTGGAGGGAGGTCCCTTGTTTGCATAAGGCACCTTCAGTTGGGCTTTCCCGAGGTCAGGCTCGGGTACCTGATGTTGGCACTTCGTGCGCGCGCCTTGAGGGTGGCCCAAACAGTATCTGAAGGTGGTTTTGGGCACATGAGGTCAGCGCGAGGTCACCCTTGTGGAGGGTGGTGACCCTTTCTATCCGAAGTTGGTCCCTTGGGTTTCCTGAGGGTAGCGCATATCTGGCTTGTCCGAGGGTGCTGTGGCCCTCTCTTTGCCAGAGTTTTGTCGTGTCTGTTTCGACCGGAGGTGGTGCGCTGGCCAGGGGTGGTGCGCACACATGAAGTCCTTCAAGGGGCGATAGCCCTTCGGCTATTACATGCCCCCCTCAAAAAATTGAAGACGTTTTTTCGGTTTGGGGAGTTTTAGGAGCCTTTTTTCGTGGCAAGCGATGCTTGGTCTTGTCACCATGATGGGCTTCGATTCGAAGTCTCCTTTTTCCCAGGAGGGAACTCCGGCAAGCTAAGGTGTTCTAACGAGGCAATTCCTCTGGCGTTTGAGTGGTGTCCCTAGCTCTTTTGCCGAGGTCATTGTCTGAGGTGCGTACTTCCACTGACCTTTCTGTCAGTGAATCATTTTGACTTCCCATTACATATAGGCGTGTTACTTCGGATAGGGTTATGTAGGTCTGCCAGTTGTTAGGGTCGTGCCCTCGTTTCTTGTGTTGGCTTACACGTGGCAACTGATGAATGGCGAACGGTTACGTCGGTTACATCAATTACATCTCTTCGCCTTCGAGGAGCAATAATGATGACGTTTTGCCTGCCCCCTTTGGCCTATATAAACTCCTCTTGCCTTAGACCTTCACACTCTTTTCCTTTGCTCTCATTTGCTCCAGATCTCTCTCTTGTCTTTTTTCTCCTTCCAGCAGCGGTTCTAGCAACGGTACGATTTCTGGCAACCCTTCACGATGATGTCTAGGAATCCAGATTTCGACAAAACTTTCGTTGGGTCTTTCTTTCTAAAGTTCTTCATTCCTTCTAAAGTCGTTTGTTCCAAAGTTTTGTTTTTTGGAAGTCCTTCGGTTCTCTTTCTTTAGTTTTCCCGAGGTTACCTTTCTTCTCTTTGAGAAATGTCGAACCTGGCTCCACTGATGTCTGTCTATCCTATTCCCGAGGGTTTTGTCCCCCTTGAGTCACATCCATGCTGTGATAGCCAAAGTGCTATCACCTTGACTACCTACCGACCACGGGAAAGAGGGAGCCAGACACCTGAGGTCTGGGACCTCAGAAAGGACTCTGGAGTAAAGGAAGTCATACACCTATGGCATACGAACTCGGTAGCTCGCCAAAACCAGCTTTGGGCACCAGCGTATCACCTCCTTAGGGACGGTGAGCAAGCCAGCTTCAGGTGAGAAGGACCGACCACCCTCCATGGGAGAAAGCCCCCATAGGATGGAACTGCCAAAGTACCAGGCTGACTCCGGGAGAACGCGCATCATCCTGAAGTAAGACATTGACCAGAGGGACCTCGGTTGTACGGCAAGAGCAATTAAGGAGTCTCTGACACTCTGATCACCTACGTCTCTAACACACCACCTTCAGGCACGCTCTGGCACGCCACCTTCAGGCACGCTCTGGCACACCGTCGCAGTCTGATGTCCTGTCACGAAGGGCTACAACTCGCGGCCCGAGGAGCCTACAGGTGGCTAGGTTCCTCCACGCCCGGAAGTACACCATCCGACCATACACGTGTTGAACACGTGTCGTAATCCAAAGGGGTCACCCCCTTTTCTTTTATACAAAGAAAATGGTCACAGGAAGGGGCTGTGTTATCTTCTAGAAGAGAAAAAAGGGACAGAAAGGCTGCAAAACGGAGGACGCTCTCCTCTCTCCGCCTGAAGGCTCTTCCCTCCAGCCCTCAGAAGGATCGCCACCAGGCAAGTGCCTCTTATGCTTATTAGTACGCCATCCTCTCTCTCTAAGAACTGATTTGGGCGTCGGAGGTTCCCCCACAGAAAATCACTCCGGGGGCCTCCTAACCCTTGTTTTTTGAGTGTTTCAGCCAGGTCTCCCTGAGGAACCACTCCTCCGGGCTCTCCCCCACACCGGAGGTACCTCCCGTCTTCACCTATCACGGGACCAAGAAGCTGCCGACCTTCCTCTAAGGCGATCCGCCCTGGACGCCTTCCTTTCCCACCTCCGAGACCCCATGCTGCCCACACCACTGCACACAGTGGAGATGCTGGCTCCGCGCAAATAGCATCATTCTGACACCGTCTGTGGGAAGTCACTCCCAGGTCACCGTCGTTGAAACTTGGTGTTCTAAGGAGAAAAGGGACTCCCGAGGTCCTCGTCCGCGCCAGAAATTCAACCGGCAACCGACTAACGGCAGTAGGAATTTCCCGTTCCAAGGGCAAAGGCCCCCTGACTATCGCCATAGACTTCTAGCATGAATTCTCACTCTCTGGCGTGGTCGAAAAGACACAGTAGTCAAGCCAAAGAAGGCAGCAGTAAAATTCAGATCGAACGCCCTCTCAATCGGTACCTCGATAAAAAGAGAGTCTTGCGTCAATTCACAAATGTATGGGAAACGGAGGCTAATGAGATGAGTCCTCGACGGGAAGCATAACCCCCGGAGTATGAGCTACGGGATAAGCAGGGTCGGGATGACCCAGACCTCCCCAAAAGAATTCCGCACCAGAGGAAAGAATCGCCATCACCTCGGCAACGAAGTCAAAACCCATTACCCCAAAAGGTCATCTACAACTTGACGTATGTGCAGAAGATTTCAACTCTACTTCCCTAGACGCGCTATCACTGTCTGCAGTGACTCGCCTTTGCACGACGTCGAGAAAAGAAGTAGAGCATTCGGAAAAAGACCATCGAAATGGTGCGTTGAACTCAAAGAGTACTACATCCCGTATAAGCCTAGAAAGGCAATAAGTGCCCAGATACTGGCAGACTAGATCGCCGAAATCCCAGAAGTAAGAAAGGCTGAAACCAACAAAGGGGACTCACAACCAAAGGTGGGAAGATCCTACATAGAGGAATCTCGCAACCAAAGAGTCCCGAAAATCCTCATCAAGAGGCAGAAAAGTACAGAGATGTTCCGGACGACATTTCCTGACTAAGGAAAAACTATGTAGGCGAAGGTATGCAACTTCATTATGAGAATATATATCAGTAAAAAAGGTGAAGGACAACTCGTTCGAGAGGCGTGAAAATGGCCAAAGGCACGCCAACACCTGAAAATTGCCTTCGGAGTGGATAACCTCGGAAAGATTGTACCGAGCCACTCCAGACAGCACCTGAATATGTGAAGCAGAAAATTACTTCACTGAGTGGGCTAGGGCAGAATTTCTAGCAACCATGCCGGCAAAAGGTGCACAGAAAGTTCACCCGGAAGAACATGATATGCTGATTTGGCATGCCAACGGTGACAAAGGGCAATAATGATTCCCAGTCTAAGGACAAAAGGTTTCAAAAATTTGTCACCGACCCCGGAATAAAAAGGCACTTTAGCCCATTAGCTCAGCCCCCGAGCAATAGACAGACAGAGGTGGCCAAAAGAGCTTTAAAAGAGGGACTCTAAGAGATGCAAAGGGAAAGTGGCCAGGAAAACTTCCTACTGTACCAAGGAGTTATCAGACAACTCCCTAAGGGACCAAGGAGAAGACACTTGTCTCACTTATCCCCAGCACAGAAAGCCATTATCCATTTGAAGTAGTTCAGCCAGCATACAGATGTTTGGTGAAAGAGAAAGTAACCTCGTTGCCAAACACTGGGAAATGACCGAGCTCGAAAGGAGGCCTTTCCGGCAAGTGCAAACCTGCATGATAGGCCAAAAGGAACAAGGACAAAGAGACCTCGTCCCTGAAAAGCCGAATTAGAACCTCATGAGGTACTTCGGCTAAACGGGAAAGGGCCCTGTTCGGTGCTAAAAATGAGGTCCAAAAGGGAGCAAACAAGCTCGGCAACACCGAAGGGAGAAAAACTAAAAAAGTACAAGGCACTCGGGCACTTTAAAGAAATTCTATACTTAGAATTTTTAGACAAGAAATGGTGCAAGCCAGAAATTTGTCTAAGTACAGAAAGTTTTCCCCTGTATGAGAATGTTCGCCGAACAAAGCTGAAGCATAGACTCCCGAAAGTCTCATGTTCCTTCCGAAGATAGTTGGGTTATACGCCCAAAAGAGGGCAAGTCTACCGAACACGTTCGGCAAATGACTGGCTGAAATTTGCCTGAAAGGAACATCGTTCACTACGAAAGTTTGCCCAAAGAATGGCCGACGAAGCAAGTAAAGAAGGTACCGAAGTCCCTTGACCGTGAGTGGTCGGGAAAATTGGGAAACAAAAAAGCTCACAAGACTTAGCCAAAATTATGAAAATTTAATCCATTGAAGAAAGCCTTGATACAAGGAGAAGATTACAAAAAGGAAAGTACAAAGAAGAAGAAGAAGGCAAAGGTCCTAGAATATCTAAGGGACCCCGACGTTGTGGGAACCTCCTGCTCCTGAGCTCTTCGCCACAGCCTTCGGTGTAGGAGAAAGCGGCGGCAAGTTGAGGAACTCGAATCTTGACCACATCCACCGAGGCCCCCCGGGAATATCCAAGGCAGCCTGAAAAGAAGGATCGAGGTCTGGATACTTCTTCAGAAATTGATAACGAGCAAGGTAGAAACCGTCATGAAAAGCAACCTTGGACGTCTGGACAGCTTTACCTCTTTCAATGTCCAACTCGTCTGCCTCATGTTGAAGATCCAAAACCTCCTGCTGAAGGTTGGAAATCTCCTTCTCCAGCTCCTCAGTTTTCTTCTTCTCCTCCGAACTCTCCTTCAGCAAGCCGACCTCGGCCTGGAGTTCAGCATTCTCAGCCATCGCCTTCGCCAAAAAGGTAGACTCCCCTTCTTTTTCCTTTCGGAGGGCCTCATTGGCCGAAGTCAGGCTGATTAACTTATCGCCAAGGTAGGACATCTTCTTGGAAAAATCCTTCAAGAGCTCCTCTTGGTCCTTTAAGAATTCCTCCCGAAGACTAGCAACCTTCTCCTTGCATATTTCACTCAGCTTAGGGTTCGTCAACACCAAGTTGGCGCAGAAAACTTTGGCCTTCTCCAACTTGCCTTCGGCCCAAGCTCGGACTGAAGACTGCTTTGCTACCCAAGCTCGGAGGTATCCACTATACCCCAAAAGCTACAAAAAAAAAGACAATCAGTGAAAAGTGGAAGGAAAAGTGGAAGGAAAGCCAGAGCACTTAGCCAGAAAAGTGGGAGTAAAACTGAGAAGCCCGAAGGGTTACCTGAGCAGCAAGCTAGGAAACTTTTGTAGCAAGGACATCCTCGGAGGCACACTCCTCAGCGACTGTGTTGAAGGATACCTGAGTAAGCACGCCCCTCGCCATTTGGGGAGCCATTTCCTGGCAATCCTCAGAGAACAAGTTCATGTCCTCCATGAAAGACCAGATTGGCTCTCTTGGGACTTTGCCCTTGGTGATGTAGGAATCCAGAAGATCCTGCCTTCGGGAGTGCTCAATCTTCCAAGGCAGGGGCACCAAATCCTCTGCAAAAAGAAACATCTCATCAGGTAAATTTTCCTTGGTTATAAAAAATGTGAGATTGGAGGAGAAACTAGACAAACCTGCCGTGACTTCTGCACAGTCGTCATCAAAGTCACCAACCTTCTCCACGTCGGCAGGAACATGTTTGCCCTTGGCTCTTCGGCATTTCTCTAATTCTTCAACAGGAAGATCCTCTGAAGAGCCCAACAAATCTGCCGACATGGTGGGACTTAGAGGTGCAGGAATGGCCACCTCGGCAAGAACCTCCCCGGACGTTTCAGGCTGGGAAAAAGTTGCAGCCTCGGTCGAGGTAGCAGTGAAATCGCTCGCCTCCAAAATGTCCTTCGCGGAGGGAGGAGGGGTGTCCCTCTTGGTCTTCTTGGTGGAAGCTGATCCGCCACCAGAAGCCTTCTTGGTCTTCTTGGAGGAAGACGGCTCACCCCCAGAAGCCTTGCGCCTCTTCTTCGTTTGTTCTCCCTTCTCGGACTGACCAAGGAAGAAAGATCTATAGTAGGCGGCAGACTCCTCGCCCATCTCTGAAAAAGAGAGAAAAAATCAGTGTAAGTCGACAGGCACTTATGTTGAAAATTTTTTTAAAGATACTTCATTTCAAAAAAGGCTTCGAAAGTGAGCTCGCTCCGAAGGAGTCTCACCAGCCAAGACTTCTTCCCCTCAGTAGTAGGAGCTGGCATGCCGAGATCCGTCTTATGCTCCACAACCACCCCCATCTCCCGAAGGACATCCTCGGTCATGAGTTTCCACATGATCGGGAAAGGGTAGAGAGAGCGTGGAGAGACCTCGACATCCCAGTCAGCGACAGCACGGATTCGTCTGTCCAAGTCCCCAAACCTAGCTGCCAACTCAGGAGTCAGCAACTTCCTGGGGTCCGTGACATCTGCCTCCAGCTTTCCCCTAGCCCACTTAGTCGGGACGTGCGACCAGGCTTCCGCTACCTTCAGGAAGAAGAACTTCCTTTGCCACCCTCGCTAGCTATCCTTCGTAGCGAAGGTAAACATAAATTTTTTGCTCCCAGATCCCCGAGGTAGCATGAAATAAAAGCCACCCTTCGGAATCGAATAGAGCTTATAGTACTGCATGAACAGGATGAAATGGGGTTCTACCTCGAAGATCCCACACATGCAGAGAATGGCGTTAAAATAGCAGTATGAGTTTGTATGAAGCTGATTCACGGCTATGCCATGAAATTGGCAAAAGTCACAAATCATCTTCGCAGGAGGACATCGAAGTTTGGCCTTCAGTTGGGCTCAGAAAATGGTAACCTCATCACCTCGATTCATAAAGCAAAATTGGCCAAGGCGAGGTAACCTTGTGATGGTATAAGAGGGAAGGAAACATTTAGTCTTCCATTTTTCTAATTTTTCAGGAGTGGTGCAACAAGGGTGAGACATAATAGGTTGCCAACTCTCGGGAATAGGCATGGTAGACAAAAAAATGACTTCGGGAAATGAAAAGAAAATCAAAGAAATGAAACGAACTCTAGAAGTCAGAACCCACCAAAAGACTTGCCAAAGTCTGGGTTTGAGGACACCGTCGTGAAAGATCACCGAAAATCACACCGCCGCTTAGACCACCGCAAAAAGAAAGGAAAAGCAAGAGCAAAGTGAGAGCAAAGAAACACAAAATGAAGAGTATGATGGGAGGAAGACTTTTATAGATCGAGAAAAGGCAGCCAAGAGGCCGTCATAAATGCTGTGTGAAGGTGAAGCATCGCCATAATTGCTCCTCGCACATGAAAAGACGTGCCCATCCCAGCTGATGCCTGCCATGTGTCACCCATTCTCAGCAACATGGTCTCATTTTTCTGGCATCTAGAAAACTCAGGCACATTGCTCGAGACTGACACACCTAGTTTCAAGACGCGTCGATCCATTAGCCTATGGCGGGAAAAGTGAACGAGTTGAGAATCTTGAGAATACCGAAAGCTGGATAGGCGACACCTGTCCGAACAGGGCTTATAGCCTAAAAAGCAAAGTGCCTCCCCTACCGACGTTGTACTCCGAGCATAAAGTACAAGAGGTTAGGGGTTCAAGGCTCCGTGCCGCCCTGTTCGACCAAAAATGGAAATCCTACTACATGGACCTCCGGGAGTCCATGAGGGTGTCCAAACAAAACTACCAAGTTAAGCACAAGAGGGACGCTAGAAGGGCTACTTGTCAAAGTCTTCACTCCGGCTTTCCAAGGGGGGCATGTGATAGCCAAAGTGCTGTCACCCTGACCACCTACCGACCACGGGAAAGAGGGAGCCAGACACCTGAGGTCTGGGACCTTGGAAAGGACTCCGGAGTAAAGGAAGTCATACACCTGTGGCATACGACCTCGGTAGCTCGCCAAAACTAGCTTCGGGAACGAGCGTATCACCTCTTTAGGGACGGTGACCAAGCCAGCTTCAGGGGAGAAGGACCGACCACCCTCCACGGGAGAAAGCCCCATGAAGATGGAACTGCCGAAGTACCAGCCAGACTCCGGAAGATGGCCCCTCATCCCAAAGTAAGACCTCGACCAGAGGGACCTCGGTTGTACGACAAGAGCAATTAAGGTGTCTTTGACACTCCAATCACTTACGTCTCTGATACGCCACCTTCAGGCATGCTCTGGTACGCCACCTTTAGGCACACTCTGGTACACCACCTTCAGGCATGCTCTGGCATGCCACCTTCAGGCACGCTTTAATACGCCACCTTCAGGCACGCTCTGGCAAGCCGTCGCAGTCTGATGTCCTGTCACGAAGGGCTACAGCTCATGGCCCGAGGAGCCAACAGGTGGCTAGGGTCCTCCGCGCCCGGAAGTACACCAACCGACCATACACGTGTTGAACATGTGTCATAATCCAAAGGGGTCACCACCCTTTTCTTTTATACAAAGAAAATGGTGACAGGAGGAGGAGGCGGGGCTCTCTTCTAGAAGAGAAATAAGGGACAGAAAGGCTGGAATACAGAGGACGCTTTCCTCTCTCCGCCTGAAGGCTCTTCCCTCTAGCCCTCAGAAGGATCGCCGCCAGGCAAGCGCCTCTTGTGCTTATTACTACGCCATCCTCTCTCTCTAAGCACTGATTTGGGCGTCGGAGGTTCCCCCCCGGAAAATCACTCCGGGGGCCTCCTAACCCTTGTTTTCTGAGTATTTCAGCTAGGTCTCCCTGAGGAACCACTCCTTCGGGCTCTCCCCCGCACCGGAGGTAACCCCGTCTTCACCTTTCACGGGACCAAGAAGCTGCCGACCTTTCTCTAAGGTGATTCGCCCTGGACGCCTTCCTTTCGCACCTCCGGGACCCCCTGCTCCCCACACCACTTCACACAATGGAGATGCTGGCTCCGTGTAAACAGCATCAAGTCACATCCATGCTGCACTACTTCGGAGAAAATGACGAAATGGGTGGCGAAATTCGATCTCCCTACTTATGCCATCCCAAGATTACCTACCTCGGGCACATACGATTACATGGCCCATTCTGATGAGATCATTGTTTACCGAGCCCAACTGAAGGCCAGTCTTTGGTATCATCCCCTGTGAATTGTGTGTGAGTTCTGCAGGTTTCATGGGATTGCTGTGAACCAGCTTCCTCCAAACTTTATTCTTACTTCAATGCCTTTCTTTGCATGTGTGGGACTTTTAAGATAAAGCCCCATTTTCTTTTCTTCATGCAATACTATAAGTTCCACCCGGTCCTGAAGGGTGGCTTCTAGTTTTTGCTTCCTTGAGGATCCGGGAGCAAGAAGTTCACCGTTACCTTCGGGATGAAGGATAGATGGCGGGGGTGGAAAAAAAAGTTCTTTTTCCTGTCAGTTCCCGAAAGATGGAGCTACATTCCGACCAAATGGACTTCATGGGTGTTGAAGACTGACATAATTGACCCTTGGAAATTCCTGACCTCTGGGTTGGGCACGGAGTTTGATGAGCTCGACAGATGCATTTGGGCCGTTGCGGATTGGGACGCCGAGGTCCCTCCACGTTCCTTATACCCCATTCCCATTAAGTGGGACGTTATACCGAAAAGGTCCTTCGGGAACTGGGGGTAATCCATGAGCACAAGTTTGACTTGAACCTGCTCGTGCTTGTTCTCCCAGGAAAGAAGGCATGGTTGGTGATGCTTCTTCAAGCCGAGATCTCATACGAGGCTTTTTCCGAGAGTAACTTATCTCCCAGGTTTTACTGCCTATATTCCTTTTGGACTTACACTGATGTTTTTTCCTTTTGCAGAGATGGGTGATCAATCTGCCAAGTTCTATAAGTCCCTTTTTCTCGGTCAGGCTGAGAAGGGGGAGTAGACACGAAGGAAGGCGCCTGCCAAGAGGAAGAAGACTAGTGGGGGGCCGTCAAACGTGAAGAAAGCTAAAGGGGACGTTCTTCCCCCTCCCCCCTAAGACGTCGTGGAGGTGTAAGACCAATCAGCTGCCTAGTCTCTTGCCCACCCTGACCCAACTTCCGATCCTGCCATGCTCGAGGCACCTTTGAGTCTGGATGCTACAACTGAGACTTTGGTCGAAGGTACTTCGACTCAGGAGCTTGAGGAGAGCTAGATAAGGAAGGGAAAAAACATTCCCGGTGAAGTTCGTGGGATGGATGAGGCCGAGGATGCCTTCACCGAGGTTCCACCAGGTTCATTCCTTAGCCGTTTCTCTATGAATTTTGATGTTTTTGGTATCTGTGATTTTATAGACGAATGGCTAAGGGATGTCGTACGAATGGAACTTCGGCGTGATCTTGCAGAGGAGGTGACACCTGCCCTTTGGGTAGAGGCTCATGCCCGGAAGAGGGCCCTTCGAGATAGCCACATCCTGAAGGACAAGGTACCGAGGGAGCCCTTCTGGTCTTTCACAGAGGACATGAACTTGTTCTCCGACGACAGCTAATTGATGGCTCCCCAAATGGCGAAGGGTGTGCTGACGAACACCACCTCTCAGTCGCTCACCGCCGAATGTCCAAATGAGGAGATCCTCATAGTGAGGATGAGTGAACGCGCCTCCCAGGTAGAGTTCTTCTTTTTTTCTTTGGGGACTTAGAAAAATTTTCTTTTGAGTTTTTGTTGCTCCCTGACTCTTACTCGGGGCTTTCTTTTCTGCAGCTCCTGGCGTACGGCGGATATTTCTGAGGTTGGCCGGCAAAGCAGACTGAGGCTTATTCTCGGTTTGAGAATTCACTGAGGAGGGTGAGGGAATTCCGTTCTAGATACGTCCTCAAGTACAGCGTGATGGCCAAGGGCCTCATCGTTCAGAGTCATGATGACTAGAGGAGAGACTTCTGGGAGGAAGAACACCTGGAGGATGGATCGCCCAAGGGAGTGTGCCTGAAAGCTCAGAAACAAAGGGTTAGGAGGCCCCCAGAGTGTTTTTCCGTTGGGGGAGCCTCCGACGCCCAAGTCAGTGGTTGGCTCAGAAAAAAGGCAGAGAAAATAGCACAAAGGGGCTGAAGAGTCTCGCCTGGTAATTTTCTCAGAGTGTGGGAGCAGTATTTTTGCCAACCAGCCCCCTGCCAAGTATTAATTCCTGGTATTTATAGGAGTGCCTAGCCCGTTCAGATCGCGACACGTGTTCGGTCGGATGTTCCTGAATTTCTGGGCGTAGGAGACAGATAGCTGGTAGTAGGTTGCCTTGAGCCATGTGCTGAGATGGGCCATGATGTGATTCTGATGGCGTCCATGTGTCAGACCGCCTTTTGAGGCAGCTTGTGACGTCTGTGAAAGGACGCGTCAGAGGTTTCCTTAAGTGCTTCCATAAATGCTCCTGCCGTACTCCCGAGGTCCCTGGGTGAGGTCGTCCTTTAGTACGGACAGAGCCTCTTCGGGAAACAAGCCCTCAGTTCGGGGGTTTCCAGTTTCAGGGAGTTCCGCCTTCGGGGATATCATGTTCGGCTCGCTATGTCCGGTGCTGCTTTTCCGAAGGCGATCGGTTCACAACCTTGGGGGGGCAAGTAGTGTCCTCGGGTTTTCCTGGCGTGCCGGGCTCGGAGCTCTTCGGCTATCTCCCGAGGTGCATGATCACACCTTTTCTCGAGTAGCGCCAGCTTCTTCTGGCCATTCTTGTGGCAGGGAGTTCGGCCAGACAAAGGCGATAGCGTTTGGCTATCACAGCGAATTGGACAAAATCGCGAAGGAGGAGCTGTAAAATCTTCGGGCCGAGCTCCGAGATAGTAAGAAGGAGCTCCTTCTCTACTTTTTGGCCAAGGTTAAGGACCTCGGTGCAAAATGTGTCATTCTCTCTTTAGAGAATGAAGTCCTTTGGAAGGAAAAGGTAGATGACACTTAAACTTTTACAAAGGCGCTTGCTTTGAACGCCGATCTTCAAGCCGAGGTTGATCTGTTGAGGAAGGAGACCAAGAAGGAAAGGAAGAAGAAGCTCGACAGGGACGTTGTTGAGCTCACTTACGAACTAGTGACTTTGACTGCCGAGAAGGACCAGTATAACCAGATGACGAAAGTGTCTTTCCAAGACAGTTTTTGTCTGGCCCATCAGCAAGTCCTTTCTCGGCACCCCGAACTCGACCTTTCCTTCCTGGCCACTTTGGATTTTCCCAAAGAGCCAAGGTGGATGTGGTCGAAGTTGGAGTATCACAACCTCCCGCTTGTTGCACCTTCACCTTCGGATGCTCCCATTCATGAGAAAGATGCCAATGCCGAGGAGGTACCGGACGCTCAGGCTCAGCAATATGCTTCTTCTTCTTTCTTTTTCTTGTAATCTACTTTCTTGTACCACTGCCTCTGAGCTATGAATGAAATTTTTTTTCAAAGGTTTATCTAAGTTTTCGCTCTTTTTTTTGCTCAGCATTCTTCAGGAGCTTGTATGATTTTATATGTGCGTCTTCGGTAAACATCATCGTTTGAAATCATGCCTTCGGGAAGCTTTGCACTGTTCCTCTTTTAGTGAAAATTTTCCAATACGTGAACCATTTTCTCTTTTCCGAACATGTTTCGCCGAGCCTTAGGCGTTGCTAGGGAGCTAGCACCTTCAAAAAAAATTTTTTAGTCGATACACTAGGAGCCTTTTCCAGCAACATGACCATATTCGGTTTATACGTATGCTTTTATTTATTGGAGATTTCGGAGAGGATTAATCACAAGCTTTTCTTCAGAAAAAATGTCTAAGTGTAGAATTTTTTCAAAGAATCTGAATGCCAAGTGTTTCTCAACTCTACTTCTTCGGCGTCGCCTAATTTGTAAACCCCTGGGCGGATTTTGTCGAGGTCCATGTACGGTCCATCCCAGTTTTCCAAAGTAACCCATTTGATGGCCTTCATAGCTCAAATTAAGCCCTTCAGAGGATGAGGTCCCCTTTCTTGATTCCTTTTTTCTTCACGTGCGAGTTGGTAGCGTCAGCTACTCTTTGTTGGAAAGCCTTCCTCCTGAGTTCAGCCATTTCCCAGTGTTCTTCGGTGAGGTCTAATTTTGCCCTTAAGCCAAGGTTGTTTCCTTCTTTGTCGAACACCTGTATTTTTACTGAAGGCTGTATGACCTCAATGGGAATAATGGCTTCTGTACCGAACACGAGCGAGAAAGGAGTTTCTCCCGTGGCCCTTCGGGGAGTTGTGTGATAGCTCCATAGTACACTTGGGAGTTCCCCTTGCCATTTCCACATTGCCCCTTTTAGCCTTTTCTTTAGACAATCTTTTATTGTCCTATTGGACACCTCAACTTGCCAATTACTTTGGGGATGGGCTACCAGGGTGAAGTGTAGTTTTATGCCAAGGTTAGTCATGAATTCTCGGAACCTTTTATCGGTGAACTGGGTACCATTGTCGGCCACTATTACCCTTGGTATGCCAAATTGACATATGATGTTCTTCTAAATGAACTTCTGGGTATCCTTCACCGAGATCGATGCCACAGGCTCTACTTCGATCCACTTAGTGAAGTAGTCTATTGCAACTATGCAGAACTTCACTCCACCGAGGGTGCTTGAGAGACGTCCAATGAGGTCAATACCCCAGACGGCGAAGGGGTAAGAGTAATTTGCCGAAGTTATTTTTTTTGAGGGCACCCTCCAGATGTTGCCGTGTCTTTGGCAATTGTCACATTTTTGAACAAATTGCCTTGCATCCTTTCTTATGGTAGCCCAAAAGTAACCTTGGCGAAGTAATACTCCTGCGAGGGCGTTTGTTCCTGTGTGGGAACCACAGGCTCCTTCATGAACTTCTTCGAGGATTGTTGTGACATCCCCTTCACTTATGCACCTCTGCAAGGGGGTTGCATACCCTTGTCTGTATAGTTCATCCTCGATGAGGAAGTATTTCCTAGAGTGTTTTCACACTTTTGCGGCCTCGGCAAGGTCTTCGGGGAGTGCCGAAGTTGCAAGGTATTTCTTGATGGAATCTTGTCATCCTTCTCCCGAGGTTGCTACACACATTATCTCTGTGCTTGGTTGACTTAGCACCTCGGTGTGTTCTTTGGACTTGGCCAAAGTGTCAGCTTCAGCATCATCTCTTTGAGGCACTTTTTCTATATGTACCGAGTTAAACTCTTTAATGAGTTTCTGGACGAGGTCATAATATTTGGCCAAGGTTGGATCCTTTGCAGCATAATCTCCTGTCATTTGTCGGACTGCTAGTTGTGAGTCGCTGTGGGCCTTAAGTTTTCTCACACCAACTTTTCTGGCCAGTTTTAATCCTGCTATGAGGGCCTCACATTCGGCGATATTATTGGTGACATCGAAACTGAATTTGATGGCTTTGGTGGCTTCCATACCTTCGGGCCCCCAGAGAATCACTCCAGTGCCTTGGTGTTCGGCGCCTGAGGCACCATCGACAAAGAGTTGCCACTCTGGTTCAATCCTTATCAGGTCTTCTAAGGTGATTTCAGCATTATCAATTTTTGGGACTTCAGCGATGAAATCTGCCAATGCTTGGGCTTTTACTGCCTTTCTTGGCTCGTAAGTGATGTCATATTCTCCGAGCTCGATACACCATTTTGACAGTCTTCCCGAATGCTCTACCTTCTTCATTATGTCACGAAGAGGTAGGTTACTTCGGACAATGATGGCGTGTCCTAGAAGGTAGGGCCGTAGCCTCCTACCTGCGAGTAGTAAGGCATAAATGGATTTTTGGAGCAATGGGTACCTGACCTCGGCGCCGTGCAGGGACTTGCTTACATATTATAATGGCCACTGCCTCCCACCCTCTTCTCTCACTAGGACTAAAATCAGAGCTTTTTCGGTGACGGCAAGGTAGAGGATGAGAGGCTCTCCTTCTCGAGGTTGCCGAAGTGTTGGTAATTGGGTTAGGTAGCTTTCAAGCTCATCCCAAGCTTTCTGACATTCTTGGTTCCAAGGGTGCTCTTTGCCTTAGCTTTTGGTTGCTTTGGTAAGCACCTTGAAGAATGGTCGACATTGGTCACCGTACCTGGAAATGAACCTACTAAGAGAAGTGATTCTTTCGGCAAGTCTTTGTATATCTTTAGTGGTTGTAGATGTTCGGAATCCTAACAAGGCTTTGACCTTTTTGGGGTTGGCATCTATTCCCCTTTCTGAGACCATGAACCTGAGGAACTTTCCTGCGTTTACTCCAAACACACACTTCTTAGGGTTAAGGCAAATGCCGAACTCCCGAAGTCGTTGGAAGGTTTCGTCTAAGTCCAAGATATGATTACTAGGCATTCTACTTTTAACTATCATATCATCGACATATGCTTCCATGTTCCTCCTAATCTGGGAGTCGAACATTTGATTCATCAACCTCTGGTAGGTAGCCCCTGCGTTCTTAAGCCCGAAGGGCATCCTGATGTAGCAGTAGGTACCAACTTCGGTGATGAAGGCGATTTTCTCTTCATCTTTGGGGTTTATTCGAATTTGATGATACTCCCTGAAGGCATCGAGGAAACTGAGGAGATTGTATTCGGAGGTTGAATCCCGCAATTGGTCTATGGCTAGCAAAGGGTAGGAGTCTTTTGGATAGGCATCATTCAAGTTTCAAAAATTGATGCACATTCGGAGCTTCTCACTCCCTTCTTTTCTGCCAACAACCATGTTGCTGAACCATTCATGGTATTTAACTTCTCTTATTACCCCTGCCTGCATCAAGCACTTAACTTCCATTTTAACAAATGAGTTCTTATGAGTCGATAGGTTTTATTTTTTCTGCCGAACCGGCCTTGCGTCAGTGCGTACTTTGAGACTATGGTGGATTATGCTGAGGTCAACCCCAGGCATATCTTTCGGAGAGTAGGTGAATAGATCTTTGTTCATTAGTAAGAAAGATACAATCCTATCTTTGTCATTCTTGGCCAATTTTTTCCCACTCGGGTGTTCCGGCGAAGGACCAGCTCTACATCTTCTGTTTCTACTTTCTCCAACTCTTCTACCCCATCTTTTGCTGTCTTTTTGCCTGTCATGATAGCTCTTTCAGTAGCAGAAGTCTATTCTTGGACCTTTGCCGGGCTTTGTCTAGCCTTGGCGAAGACCCTCCTGACCTTGGCTTGGTCAATGAAGATCTCCACATCTCCTTCTCTAGTTGTGAAGGTGACTGTTAGGTGTTTTACATCCGGCCGAATGTGGAGATTGCCTTGAGCTTGCCTTCCAAGGATGGCGTTATATGATGAGGGAACATTAATAATGATGAATCTCATCATCACGGATTCGAACAGTTCCTCCTGATTTTGAGGCAAGGTCCCTTTCAGCATTAGGGGCAGATCAATGTATCCAAGAACATGGAGCTCGGATGGGCCGACCCCAAAGGTGGGGGATTTCACTATATTGAGGTCACCTTTTGAAATGCCTAGGTTATGTAGTAAGTGCGAGAAAATGACGTCGGTGTTCGAGTCATCATCCATAAGTACTCTTTTGACGTCCCAACTCCCTATCCTTGCCATGACAAGGAGTGGGTCATCACGGGGGAACTTCACAGTGGACCCGTCTTTGCAAACAACCCTTTTCGGCGAGTTCCCATACTCCATTATGGAGATTTCTCTTATCTTTCTTTTCTTTTCTGCTGAGGGTATCCCTGTAATGATGGTTTGGATGACCCTTGCTGATGGTAACTGATTCTTTTGAGGACTTCGGTCTTGACGTCTGTCGGAGTCATATTCCTCCTCGTCCCCCCTTTTTTGTTCTTCCTTTCTCCCCTTTGGAGAAGGCATTCGCAAGTACCAGTGAAGTTGGCCTTGCTTTATCAGAGACTCGATGTACTTCCTCAGCTGGAAGCAGTCTTCGGTGTCATGGCCATGATCTCGATTTAATTGGTAGACCTTCTTCATGTTCTTCTTGTTTTTCGAAGTCATGGACTTTGGCCTTGGAATTGTAGTCCTTTGCCTTCCTAAGGCCGTGAGAATGTTGGCCCTCATGGCGTTCAAGGCAGTGAACGTCATTGGCTTTTTACCCCTTTGTTTTCGGGGCCTTCCTCGAACCTCATTCTGGTGATGAGGCTGGTGGCTTAGTCCTTCGGACCGAGGTTGTTCCACCTTAGGTCCTCCCATTCTGAGTTCTTCGGCTGTCATATGCTGTTCGGCCCTTCTGTAGAACTCCCTGAGAGTGTCTGGGGGGTCCTTGGAGAAGTCATAAAAGACTTAGGAGTCTCTCTGAAGTCCTCTTATCATTGCGAGGATGCGAATCTCAGGCCAAAAGTCGGGCACACTTAGTGCTTCTCGGTTGAACCTTTCGATGTAGTTGCGAATGGTTTCCCCACTTGGCTATTGGCCTGCTACCAATGAACTGTTGGGTGAAGGCAGTAGACAGCTCTTGGAAACTCAGCAAGGTTCCGTGGGCCAGGGAGTTATACCGTGCTATTGCTGGATCGGAGAGGGTCACCTCAAAACATTTATAGAGGGTAGCATCATCTGTGCCATGGAGCACCATGCTTCCCTTGTACTTTGTCAGGAGCGCCTAGGGGTCACTACGCCCGTTGTAGGTCTCCAAGCGTGGCACCCTAAAATCACTAGGCATGGGCGCCTCCACCATTTCCCGTAGAAAGGGTGACTCTTCTCCGGTATAAGCGTCGGACAATCTTAACCAGACTGGTTTTCGAGAGATCTGCCTCTCAACCTTTTCCAGTTTTCCAAGGATCTTCTCCATGAGGGTGGCTGGGTTAGCTTCCCCTTGCTGCTTGGTGGTCACCGACAATGGCAAACTTCTTTTCCTTCTTGTAGAGTAACTACGTCGACAGGAGGTCCTAGTTTCCTTTGGGGGCCCTTTCTCTAGTGGGTCGTACCCTAGGGGGCACGTCCTCTGTAGAGGATGCGTCATGAGAGCCCTTACTCCTGGAACTCAGGTGGGTGGACCTCGAGCTTCTCTCCCATCGAGCTGCGGAGGGGGAGGCCCTTCAGACCGGAGGAGGGTGGGGCCATCTCTGATCTATTTGCTGTGTCATTTCAACAACGATGGAATGTTGGAAGTCTTATAAGAAACCTAACGTCACTGTTAGAGGATGGTTGTCCTCTAGCGTAGAAGTCTCTGCAGTGGGTTGCTTGGTCGCCGGCTGAGCCTCCGGTGCAGAAGGGGACTTCGAGAGCCCCTTGTCTTGGGAATGCCAAGTATCCACGACGGTGACCTGGGAAGGGTTCCCACAGACAACGCCAAATAATGCCCTTCCACATCTTTGTTCTGCAACATGGTAAGCCTGGATCAGGAACTTTCGGTGAGGAGATGCCTGGATGAGAGGTCTCCAGTGTAGAAGAGGGCTGCAAGGGCTCAGAAAAGCAAGTGTTAGGAGCTCGCTGGAGTATTTTCCAGGAGAGGAACCTCTAACGCCCAATTCAGTGTTTGGAAATGGAGAATAAGTACGGAGTGGAGAGATTTTTCCTTTTTTGGAGTCCCATCCCCTTACTTGGGGTGTTTCCTGAGTATTTATTGGGAGGTGTACAGGAGAAGTCCGTTTGCTAGAGCCTACCTAGATCATGACACGTGTTCGGTCGGATGTGGTCCGTACCTCGAGAGAGGGGGGGCCTCTAGCCGGCCATAGGCCGCCTGGTTAGAAGCCTAGGGTGGCATGTCAGAGCATGTCTGAGGGCGGTGTGTCAGGGATTGTATGAGCGTGGCGTGTCAGAGGCTCCTCAGCCATTTTGTTGTACGCCCACGTGCCCTCTTCGGGAGACCAAACTCCTTCAGAGTATAGAGCTTATTCGAGGAGGTGAGCTTCTTTAGAGGGAGGTCCCTTGTTTGCACAAGGCACTTTTGGTTGGGCTTTCCTGAGGTCAGGCTCCAGTACCTGATGATGGCACTTCATGTGCATGCCTCAAGGGTGGCCCAAACGGTATCCGAAGATGGTTTTGGGCACGTGAGGTCAGCGCGAGGTCACCCTCGGGGAGGGTGGTGACCTCTTCTGTCCAAAGTTGGTCCCTTGGGTTTCCTGAGGGTAGCGCCTATCTGGCTTGTCTGAGGGTGCTGCGGCCCTCTCTTTGCCGGTGTTTTGTTGTCTCTATTTCGACTGAAGGTGGTGAGCTGGCTAGGGGTGGTGCGTACACGTGAAATCCTTCAGGGGGCGATAGCCCTTCAGCTATCAGATGGCTATATTTTTGTATATGTGCTTTGTTTTTGTGTTTTTATGTCTTTGGATTTCAGGTATGTTTCTGGGAACTCAAGTTTCTAATGATAAGCTCTTACTAAGTTTCATTCAAGAAACTTACCCCTTTTCTGTCCATTTCAGGTATAGCAGAAAGATCACATTAAAACTGACCTTTATTGTTCGATTTTTGACCTAAAATTCAGTTACATGAACATTCATGTGTCTAGTTATGATCTGCAAATTTTGGTAATTTTAGGAGCACATTTGGTATTTTTAGTGATGCTACTTATTGTGTTGTGCAGCAGCTGTTCAGCATCCTGTTTCTAGGGTCCATTGCATTTCGGGCACTTCTATAACTTAGGGTGTGTATCTAGCTAAGTTAAGACCATTTTGTAGTGCATGTATGCATGTACATGTAGTTTATGTAAAATGAGACAAGTATGTGAACATTTGTGTAATGTTGTGGCTATGTATGTGATGTGGTGCAAAGCTGCCTAAGTGTGACTGATAGGCTGCTTACTTGTAAATTCTGTTTTGGCCACATAAAGTTGCTAGATGCAAGAGAATGTAATTCATATGTGTATTGGACATGTATGGGATAGCCTTAGAGGGCTTTATCTTTGTGAATGAAGTGTTTGAATGGTTTGGAAAAATTGTATGGGCAAAATGGTCCAAAAGTTGCCAGAATTTTGACCCTGTACCTAAAGTTGAATATCTCCCTGTGTAAAATAGATCTTTTTATGAAATTTTCACTACGCCTAGAGGACATCTAGAGGTTTAACTGGGATTTGGAATTTCTAGATTTAGAGCCCTGTAGCCGAAGATATGATGTTGCAAAGTTGGCTAAGTTATTGTTTATTTGGTCAGAATTTTGTAGCCAACTTCAAAAATCCATAACTTGGTCCATAGGTAGGCTATTGATGTAAAACAAAATTCCTTGGTTTGCTTTAAGTCTCTAATTTATAATGAAGCAAAGAAAATAAGGGGGTACTGACACGATCCCCCGTGCCCCTGCCCAGGATACCCTGTGAGCGTATGTCTCACGGTGGATTGTAATTGGCTAGCTGAGTATGTGTTTGGATTAAATCCGATGCTACTAGTTGATTAACCTAAAAATGCAATATGTATGATCTTATGCTTTGACTTGGTTTATTAAAACCATAAAATATTAAAACAAGAACTCGGCCGAGTAATTTCTGCACAAATATATACAAACTGCCAAAGCATATCAAAATCAACAATTTGTGTGGTTAACTACACATAAACAACTCGTGAAAGCATTCATACAATGAAGTAACTAATGCTCCCACCCAAGAACAATCCTGAGTCAAGGACTCTTTATAACATAGATTATGGAGGCAAAAGAAAGTACTGTATCAAAATGCAAGACTTTGCTGAGATCTCTTTACCCTAGGTCCCACTTTGGACACCCGTCCCAGTGGCGAGTCTCACAAATCCTCTGCCAAGTGCTACTAGGCTCTGCAGCCAAAGGAAGAAACAAGTTAGTACTGCTACCTGACCAACAAACCAACTGAGCACTTAGGCAAACTAGAAACTCAAGGTTTCTCAACTACCTTACCTTTACACACCAGAAAGGTACTACCGCGATAATTGACACGATCCCCCGTGCCCCTGCCCGGGATACCCTGTGAGCGTATGTCTCACGGTGGATTGTAATTGGCTAGCTGAGTATGTGTTTGGATTAAATCCGATGCTACTAGTTGATTAACCTAAAAATGCAATATGTATGATCTTATGCTTTGACTTGGTTTATTAAAACCATAAAAGATTAAAACAAGAACTCGGCCAAGTAATTTCTGCACAAATATATACAAACTGCCAAAGCATATCAAAATCAACAATTTGTGTGGTTAACTACACATAAACAACTCGTGAAAGCATTCATACAATGAAGTAACTAATGCTCCCACCCAAGAACAATCCTGAGTCAAGGACTCTTTATAACGTAGATTATGGAGGCAAAAGAAAGTACTGTATCAAAATACAAGACTTTGCTAAGATCTCTTTACCCTAGCTCCCACTTTGGACACCCGTCCCAGTGGCGAGTCTCACAAATCCTCTACCAAGTGCTACTAGGCTCTGCAGCCAAAGGAAGAAACAAGTTAGTACTGCTACCTGACCAACAAACCAACTGAGCACTTAGGCAAACTAGAAACTCAAGGTTTCTCAACTACCTTACCTTTACACACTAAAAAGGTACTACCGCGATAATCCTCAGCGATTATCCGGTCCAGCTACTCCAGGCTCTGCATAACAAATAGGGAGTGAGAATTCAATAATTCTCAGTAAGGGGTCTTCCAAGTACCTGCAAGAAAAACCTAGGACTCTGGCTGCGAGCTCACACAGCATGAGGGTACTAGTATATATGCATATAACCAGGTCCGTAGACCTCTCCTCAAGTAGTCCTCCTCACCAGGCCAAGCGCAACCACTTAGCAACCTGGCACCAGGCCAAGTGCAACCACTTAGCAACCTGGCACTCGGCCCAAGGGCGAACCTTAGCAAGCCACAAACAATCATAAGACCTCTCACCTAGTTGTTATGCAGGGGAATTATGGTGGGACTTTGTAGACTAGGCCGCAGGGCCTCGTTGATGTAGACTAGATGAACAAGGTTTTGCCTCGTGGCCTCGTGGCTTCGGCATGGCTAGGCCGACGAGGGTTTTAAACCTCTCACCTGAACTAGTGGTAGCTAATTATGTTCAAATGCAACATAGTTTCCTTAAAAACTTGCCCCCACTTTGAGTTAATATAAATCTAAAAATATGACAATTTAAGTGTTTTTAAAACATTTAGGTGATATTACTCCCTCTTAGCTTCGATTGGAATCTTGAATCACCTCAATCGGACACCCGAGCGAAAATTTATGCTGAAAACAAAACCGGGTGTCAGATGCTGTCTCGGCGCCGCGTCGCCACAGTTGTCGACGTTCGGAGACATTTTTACTGGATTGGCGACGCGTCACTGGTTTCGACCTGAAATTGGCGACGCCTCTCCAATCTGCAGAAATGCAAAATTGGCGCGTTTTACTGCTATGAACTTTGGCAACCAATTACACATATCAAATATGCATAGAAAGCTACCAAATTTCATACACACAAAGTACATGTTGCAAGGAACATAACCAACTATCAAAAGCTAAGCTATGATGTCTTGTAACATCAAACAATTCCTCTCAATCCCGCTAGTCCACCATAATTCACCAAAACGTTTCCTCAATGCCTTAGCTAAAACCACTCGAATTTCTCAAGCAAATCCAAGCTAATGGCATTCCATGAACTTAAAAACACAACTCCCTTACCTTAACTCCAAGAACCAAGCAAGAATCAAGCTCCTTTTCGTTCAACCAAGGTCACCCAAGTTCTACCTAATTCCAAACCAAAAACAAAGCTCTAAACATCAAATTCTTGCCTCCTAACCAAAACCCAAGCTTCCAATCAACCAAATACCAAGAATTCAATCAAGATCACAACTCTTACCTCGTTCAAAAATAGGGGATGGAGAAAAACGCCTCTCCAAGCCTCAAAAACATGGATTCAAGGTTGAAAATGCATCCTCCAAGCTTATACACCCTTAATTGCACCTCTTGACACCAAGATCACTTGATTCCAAGTTCAATTTGAGAGAGGAATGAGTGAGGGAAGCTTAAGAACGTGTTAATGGCAGCTTCTCCTCCTCTTTCCCTTCTTAAACCCTCACTTAACACCAAGATCACCAAGGTTTCAAGTTAAGTGCAATTAGGTCCCCCATCTTTGTAACTTAACAGTTCTTGATTCAATTATTGTCTATTTGTCAAGTTTGAGTTATAGTTAAGAGTTAAGTTCTAAAAATTCATTTTAAAACACTCGGGACTCGTCCCGGCTACACAGGGTGCAAAATTATCATTTTGCCCCTGAACTTAGTTCAGAGCTTTATTCTTGTCGGAACTTAGTGAACTTCGGTAAACTCCTTTATTCTTGCTAAGTAAACTTAAATTAAACTTATAAACTTAATTCAAAACTCTTTACCTTCCTCAAGAAGGGTCATAACATTCTCCCCTCCTTCTGGAATTTGGTCCCCCAACTTCCGCTGTAACTCTGGAAAAACACTTAGATACCTTTTCAGCATATCCTGCTCCGTCTCCCAGGTAGCTTCCTCCTCACTATGGTTAGACCAAAGGATCTTAACCATCGGAATCCACTTAGTCCGCAGTTCCTTGACTTGCCTATCCAATATCTGAACTGGTTTCTCCTCCTACGTCAAGTCCTCCTGAATAGGTATTACTGAAGGATTTACTACTTGTCCCGGTTCCATTGTGCACTTTCTGAGTAGACTAACGTGAAACACGTTATGCACTTGGGATAGGTTAGGTGGTAATGCCAACCGATAAGCAACTTTTCCGACTTTCTCCAACACTTCATAAGGTCCAATAAACCTAGGAGCTAACTTGCCCCTCTGCCCAAAACGACTAACTCCTCTCATGGGCGACACTTTCAAAAGCACCTTATCACCAACTTCAAAACTTAAATCTCTTCTCCTCAAGTTCGCATACTTGGTCTGCCTGTCATTGGTTGTCTTGATCCGCTGCTGGATCAACTTAATCTTAGCTGTAGTGTCAGCTATGATTTCAGGTCCAATGACTACTCTGTCTGCTGGATCTGCCCAACAATGAGGTGTCATACACCGTCTCCCATACAAAGCTTCATAGGGCGCCATTCCAATAACAGATTGATGACTGTTATTGTAAGCAAATTCGATCAATGGTAAATGCTGATCCCAATCACCTCTGAAGTCAATGACACACATGCGTAACATGTCCTCCAAAGTCTGAATCACCCTCTCGGATTGCCCGTCAGTCTGTGGATGAAAAGCAGTACTGAGGCTAACTTTACTGCCCAATGCTTCTTGAAAAGCATTCCAGAACCGTGATGTAAATCGTGGATCTCTGTCTGATATGATCTGGTCTGGTATCCCATGGAGTCTCACAACCTCCCTGAGATACAACTGAGCCAACTTCTCCAATGTGTAGGTGACTCTGATCGGTATAAAGTGTGCCGACTTCGTCAATCTATCGACCACCACCCAAATAGCATCATGCTGACTCCGGGTGGCTGGTAGCCCCACTAGGAAATCCATAGTAACAGATCCCCACTTCCTCACTGGCAGAGATAGACTCTGTAGTGTGCCTGCTGGTTTCTGATGTTCAGCTTTCACCACCTGACATGTCAAACACTTTGCCACATGTCCTCGTACATCTCTCTTCAATCCTGGCCACCAAAAATGTGTCTTCAGATCTTGATACATCTTACTAACACCAGGGTGGATACTCAAAGTACTACTATGTGCCTCCTGTAGGACTTGCTGCCTAAGTCCCTCAACATTCGGTACATAGAGTCGATCACCATAGTGCAGTATTCCATCTTTGTATCTGAACTCCTTCTTCAAAGCACCAGACTTAGCTTCACCTGAAATCTTCTTCAATAGTGGATCTTTCATCTGAGCTTCTCTGACTCTGGCTAACCAAGCCGACTGAACTTCCAAAATGTAGACTAGGGATTTTTCTCGACTTGGCCATAATTCATGCAAAGCTAAGAAACAGTCTCTCAACACTCCTTCAGAGGAGTCTGTAACCTGATCCTTAGACAATATCACTCCTGTGTACTTCCGGCTCAAAGCATCTGCTACCACATTTCCTTTACCAGCACAATACTCGATTGAGCAATCATAATCCTTGATGTACTCAATCCAACGCCGCTGTATCATGTTCAGATCCTTCTGGGTAAATAAATATTTCAAACTCTTGTGATCAGTGAAGATTCTGAATGATCTCCCCATCAAATAATGCCTCCACAACTTCAGTGCAAAGATCATTGCTGCAAGCTCAAGATCATGAACAGGATAGTTCATCTCATTAGGCCTCAATTGTCTCGAACCATAAGCAATCACCTGACTGTCCTACATCAGCACACAACCCAAACCTGAACCTGATGCATCAGTATAAACTGCAAAAGCTCTGTCTGGATCTGGCAAGACAAGTATAGGTGCACAAGTCAACTTTTCCTTCAATTTCATGTAAGCTTCTTCACACTTCGGTGTCCACTCAAACTTCTGAGCCTTCCTGGTCAATGCTGTCAATGGTGTAGCTATCATAGAGAATTTCTCTATGAAGCGTCTGTAGTAGCCTGCTAAACCTAAGAAACTCCTGACCTCTGTAACTGTAGTCGGTCTCTTCGAATCAACTACTGCTTGAACTTTTTCAGGATCAACTGACAAACCTTGAGCACTGATGATATGCTCCCAAAATTGAATCCTCTCGGACCAAAACTCACACTTAGACAACTTTGCGTAGTACTGATTATTCTTCAGCACTTGCAAAACTGTTCTAAGGTGCTCCTCATGCTCTGCTGTAGACTGTGAATAAACCAGAATATCATCGATGAAGACCTCAACAAACTGATCCAGAAATGGCTTAAAGATCCGATTCATAGCTTCCATAAACACTGCTGGAGCATTAGTCACACTGAAAGGCATAACCGTATACTCATAATGCCCATACCTTGTCCTGAAGGCAGTCTTCGGAATGTCTTCCTCCTTAACTCTGATCTGAAAATACCCAGACCGAAGATCAATCCTGGAAAACACTCTCGCTCCTCTGAGTCTGTCAAACAAATCATCAATTCTAGGAAGTGGATACTTATTCTTAACTGTTACTGCATTCAACTTCCTGTAATCGATGCACAACCTGAAAGTTCCATCTTTCTTCTTCACAAATAACACCGGGGCTCCCCACAGCGATACACTAGGCCTTATAAAGCCTTTCCTTAGCAGTTCCTCCAACTGCTTCTTCAATTCATCCATCTTAGGAGCTGACATCCTATAAGGTGGTACTGAAATAGGCTCAACCCCTGGTTGCAGATGGATAGCAAACTCAGTATCCCTCCTAGGTGGTAACCCAGGTAACTCCACTGGAAACACCTCAGGGAACTGATTAGCTACAGGAACTCTCCCCAACTCCTCCTCTATAGCCACTCCATTCAACGAATAATACTTTTCTTCACCAATTACAGGGATGGTATCTATAAGTCTAAAGTGTAAACTCTTAGCACTAGATGTCAACCCTCCTGTGCAAGTCACTCTAGCTCCTTGAGCATCAGTGATGTCAATTGAGTGATTCGCACAGTTAATTTGTGCTTTATGCTTACTCAACCAGTCCATTCCCAACACTAGATCATAAGATCTCAGTTCAATAACCCACAACTCACAACAAAAGCCATGATCACCTAAGTGCAAGGGGTACCTAGTAACCACTTCATTGGTCACAATAAAACCTCTCCCTGCAGTCCTGATGAGTCTCAACTCACCCGAAATTTCACGCTGCAAACTAAGCTTATCTACCAAGGCAGAAGATATCACTGAAAGAGTAGCTCCCGTATCGAAAAGTACTCTAACACTACCGTTCTGAAGAGTAAAATTACCTCAAACGGCGGGCGGTTCTCTGGCCACTTGACTTGTCAGGGTGAAAACTCTCGGCTCTACTGCTGCTGCGGCCACACCAGGCCGATTCCCAATGGCAAGCGGTACTGGAGGTAAGGTCCGAGGTGGTCCTGTCATCGATCGAACTCTTGGGCAATCCCTCGCCCAATGCCCTCTCTGGCCACAGATATTACAGGTATCTGTACCCAGTGTACATGGTCTGCCACCATGAAACCGTCTGCACCTTGGACATAAACCTGTCCTCCTCCTCTTAAATGGATCCTGGTTCCCCACCATCGGTCGCTTCCCAGCACTTTTTCCCAAGTTGGATGGTCCAGCTTCCACCTTTTTCATAGGTGCTCTGGAATCCTCAAATTCCCTCTCTAGGGCCAATGCCTTCTGAACCACCTGGCGATAGCTTCTAATGTCTACTGTCGCCATATACCTCCTGAATACAGGTTTCAAACCTTGGGAAAACTTCTTAGCTTTCAACTCATCATTACCAAACATGTACGGAGCATACCAGATAAGTGAATTGTAGCGCTGCTCATACTCCCGTACTGACATCTCCCCCTGAGTCAGATTCTCAAACTGGATCCTCCTCTGATCCTGTGCAGCTTCACTGATATACTCCTGTCTGAACTTCTTCTCGAAGTCTGTCCACTTGAGCACCTTTTTCTTGTGCTCTGGACAGGTACCATTACTCTCCCTCAATAACTCCATCACGTCATCCCACCAAAGACTGGCTCTCCCTCTCAGAAAGAATGGTACCAAAACCATCCTCTGCTCTGACTCATAACCACCACAAGTGAAGAGTCTGTTCATAACAGACAACCAGTCCTCTGCTCTATCAGGATCTCCTGTCCCGTCGAAGCTAGGTGGATCAACTGTCTTGAATTTCTCTAATAATCTCATCTGATGTGGAGTATCTCCCCTCCTTGGAGCCTCCAACATCTCTGGTTCCTCAACCTCCTCATGAACTTGATTTCTGCGTTCATGAGCTCTAGGCAATTGCTGTCGCTCAGCATGCCTTTCCTACTCCTATTGTGGTTCATCCTCCTCCTGGACAGCACCTCTGTCCTCATAATCCCTGAACATCTCTGTCACAAGAGTGTTCATGCCCTGTGCCACCTGAGCCATAGTCTCAGTCAACCCCTGTAGCACCCTGGATATCTCATCCAGCCTCGCCACAACTGGGTCACTAGAACCCTCACCAGGTTCTCTAGTTCCCCTTGAAGCTCCGGATCTAGTATCAACCATGGTAACCTGCAACCACAGCCAGACGACAGTCCCCAGATGTTGGTCAGTACTAACTTCCTAGCACTTCGACTTTCTAAACTAGATCTCAATCTAAGCCTCCAATATCTATGAGATAAACCCTTAGCTCTGATACCAAAAACACTGACACGATCCCCCGGGCCCCTGCCCGGGATACCCTGTGAGCGTATGTCTCACGGTGGATTGTAATTGGCTAGCTGAGTATTTGTTTGGATTAAATCCGATGCTACCAGTTGATTAACCTAAAAATGCAATATGTATGATCTTATGCTTTGACTTGGTTTATTAAAACCATAAAAGATTAAAACAAGAACTCAGCCGAGTAATTTCTGCACAAATATATACAAACTGCCAAAGCATATCAAAATCAACAATTTGTGTGGTTAACTACACATAAACAACTCGTGAAAGCATTCATACAATGAAGTAACTAATGCTCCCACCCAAGAACAATCCTGAGTCAAGGACTCTTTATAACATAGATTATGGAGGCAAAAGAAAGTACTGTATCAAAATACAAGACTTTGCTGAGATCTCTTTACCCTAGGTCCCACTTTGGACACCCGTCCCAGTGGCGAGTCTCACAAATCCTCTGCCAAGTGCTACTAGGCTCTGCAGCCAAAGGAAGAAACAAATTAGTACTGCTACCTGACCAACAAACCAACTGAGCACTTAGGCAAACTAGAAACTCAAGGTTTCTCAACTACCTTACCTTTACACACCAAAAAGGTACTACCGCGATAATCCTCAGCGATTATCCGATCCAGCTACTCCAGGCTCTGCATAACAAACAGGGAGTGAGAATTCAATAATTCTCAGTAAGGGGTCTTCCAAGTACCTGCAAGAAAAACCTAGGACTCTGGCTGCGAGCTCACACAGCATGAGGGTACTAGTATATATGCATATAACCAGGTCCGTAGACCTCTCCTCAAGTAGTCCTCCTCACCAGGCCAAGCGCAACCACTTAGCAACCTGGCAACCAGGCCAAGTGCAACCACTTAGCAACCTGGCACTCGGCCCAAGGGCGAACCTTAGCAAGCCACAAACAATCATAAGACCTCTCACCTAGTTGTTATGTAGGGGAATTATGGTGGGACTTTGTAGACTAGGCCGCAGGGCCTCGTTGATGTAGACTAGATGAACAAGGTTTTGCCTCTTGGCCTCTTGGCTACGGCAGGCCGACGAGGGTTTTAAACCTCTCACCTGAACTAGTGGTAGCTAATTATGTTCAAATGCAACATAGTTTCCTTAAAAACTTCCCTCCACTTTGAGTAAATATAAATCTAAAACTGGGACAATTTAAGTGTTTTTAAAACATTGAGGTGATAGTACTCCCTCTTAGCTTCAATTGGAATCTGGAATCACCTCAATCGGACACCCGAGCGAAAAGTTATGCTGAAAACAAAACCGGGTGTCAGATGCTGTCTCGGCGCCGCGTCACCAACCGTGGCGACGCGTCGCCACAGTTGTCGACGTTCAGAGACATTTTTACTGGATTGGTGACACGTCACTGGTTTTGACCTGAAATTGGCGACGCGTCTCCAATCTGCAGAAATGCAAAATTGGCGCATTTTACTGCTATGAACTTTGGCAACCAATTACACATATCAAATATGCATAGAAAGCTACCAAATTTCATACACACAAAGTACATGTTGCAAGGAACATAACTGATGGCCTAAGGCCTCATCGTTGTGAGTCATGATGACTGTTGAGGAGACTTCTAGGAGGAAGAACGCCTGGAAGGTGGATCGCCCCAAGGAGAGTACCTAAAAAGCTGGTAAACAGGGTTAGGAGGCCCCCGGAGTGTTTTTCCGGGGGGGGAGCCTCCGACGCCCAAGTCAGTGGTGGCCGGAAGAAGGAGAAAGTCACTAGCTCAAAGAGAAAGGCAGAAAAGTCTCGCCTGGTATTTTCTCAGGGTGTGGGAGCTGTATATCCGGCCTGCCAACTTCCTGTCAAGTATTTATTTCCTGTATATATAGGAATACCTAGCCCATTCAGATCATGACATGTGTGCGGTCGGATGCTGCTGAACGTCTGGGCGTAGGGGACAGATAGTTGGTAACTAGATGGCCTCGAGCCTTGTGCTGAGACGGGCCATGATATGATTCTGATGGCGTCTGCGCGTCAGGGCGACTTTTTACGTCTGTGGTGGGACGTGTCAGAGGCTTCCTTAAATGCTTCCTTAAATGCGCCTGCCGTACTCCCGAGGTCCCTGGGCGAGGTCGTCCTCTAGTTCGGACAGAGCCTCTTCGGGAAGCCTACCCTCAGTTCGGGGGTTCCCAGTTCCAGGGGGTTCCGCCTTCGGGGATATCATATTCGGGCAGCAATGTCTGGTGCCACTTTTCCGAAGGCGCATTGTTCACAACCTTGGGGGGCGAATGGAGTCCTCAAGTTTTACTGGCGTGCCGAGGCTCGGAGCTCTCAGGCTATCTCCCGAGGTGCATGATTCCACCTATTCCCGGGAAGCGCCAGTTCTTCTGGCCGTTGTTGTGGCAGGGTATTCGGCTAGATTGAGGCGACAGCCTTTGGCTATCAATAACCAACTATCAAAAGCTAAGCTATGATGTCTTGTAACATCAAACAATTCCTCTCAATCCCGCTAGTCCACCATAATTCACCAAAACGTTTCCTCAATGCCTTAGCTAAAACCACTCGAATTTCTCAAGCAAATCCAAGCTAATGGCATTCCATGAACTTAAAAACACAACTCCCTTACCTTAACTCCAAGAACCAAGCAAGAATCAAGCTCCTTTTCGTTCAACCAAGGTCACCCAAGTTCTACCTAATTCCAAACCAAAAACAAAGCTCTAAACATCAAATTCTTGCCTCCTAACCAAAACCCAAGCTTCCAATCAACCAAATACCAAGAATTGAATCAAGATCACAACTCTTACCTCGTTCAAAAATAGGGGATGGAGAAAAACACCTCTCCAAGCCTCAAAAACACGGATTCAAGGTTGAAAATGCATCCTCCAAGCTTGTACACCCTTAATTGCACCTCTTGACACCAAGATCACTTGATTCCAAGTTCAATTTGAGAGAGGAATGAGTGAGGGAAGCTTAAGAACGCGTTAATGGCAGCTTCTCCTCCTCTTTCCCTTCTTAAACCCTCACTTAACACCAAGATCACCAAGGTTTCAAGTTAAGTGCAATTAGGTCCCCCATCTTTGTAACTTAACAGTTCTTGATTAAATTCTTGTCTATTTGTCAAGTTTGAGTTATAGTTAAGAGTTAAGTTCTAAAAATTCATTTTAAAACACTCGGGACTCGTCCCGGCTACACAGGGTGCAAAATTATCATTTTGCCCCTGAACTTAGTTCAGAGCTTTATTCTTGTCGGAACTTAGTGAACTTCGGTAAACTCCTTTATTCTTGCTAAGTAAACTTAAATTAAACTTCTAAACTTAATTCAAAACTCTTTACCTTCCTCAAGAAGGGTCATAACAATAATCCTCAACGATTATCCGGTCCAGCTACTCCAGGCTCTGCATAACAAACAGGGAGTGAGAATTCAATAATTCTCAGTAAGGGGTCTTCCAAGTACCTGCAAGAAAAACCTAGGACTCTGGCTACGAGCTCACACAGCATGAGGGTACTAGTATATATGTATATAACCAGGTCCGTAGACCTCTCCTCAAGTAGTCCTCCTCACTAGGCCAAGCGCAACCACTTAGCAACCTGGCAACCAGGCCAAGCGCAACCACTTAGCAACCTGGCACTCGGCCCAAGGGCGTACCTTAGCAAGCCACAAACAATGATAAGACCTCTCACCTAGTTGTTATGCAGGGGAATTATGGTGGGACTTTGTAGACTAGGCCGCAAGGCCTCGTTGATGTAGACTAGATGAACAAGGTTTTGCCTCGTGGCCTCATGGCTATGGCACAGCTAGGCCGACGAGGGTTTTAAACCTCTCACCTGAACTAGTGGTAGCTAATTATGTTCAAATGCAACATAGTTTCCTTAAAAACTTGCCTCCACTTTGAGTTAATATAAATCTAAAACTAGGACAATTTAAGTATTTTTAAACCATTGAGGTGATAGTACTCCCTCTTAGCTTCGAGTGGAATCTTGAATCATCTCAATCGGACACCCGAGCGAAAAGTTATGCTGAAAACAAAATTGGGTGTCGGATGCTGTCTCGGCGCCGCGTCGCCACAGTTGTCGACGTTCGGAGACATTTTTACTGGATTGGCGACGCGTCGCTGGTTTCGACCTGAAATTGGAGACGCGTCGCCAATCTGCAAAAATGCAAAATTGGCGCGTTTTACTGCTATGAACTTTGGCAACCAATTACACATATCAAATATGCATAGAAAGCTACCAAATTTCATACCCACAAAGTACATGTTGCAAGGAACATAACCAACTACCAAAAGCTAAGCTATGATGTATCGTAACATCAAACAATTCCTCTCAATCCCGCTAGTCCACCATAATTCAACAAAACGTTTCCTCAATGCCTTAGCTAAAACCACTCGAATTTCTCAAGCAAATCCAAGCTAATGGCATTCCATGAACTTAAAAACACAACTCCCTTACCTTAACTCCAAGAACCAAGCAAGAATCAAGCTCCTTTTCGTTCAACCAAGGTCACCCAAGTTCTACCTAATTCCAAACCAAAAACAAAGCTCTAAACATCAAATTCTTGCCTCCTAACCAAAACCCAAGCTTCCAATCAACCAAATACCAAGAATTCAATCAAGATCACAACTCTTACCTCGTTCAAAAATAGGGGATGGAGAAAAACGCCTCTCCAAGCCTCAAAAACATGGATTCAAGGTTGAAAATGCATCCTCCAAGCTTATACACCCTTAATTGCACCTCTTGACACCAAGATCACTTGATTCCAAGTTCAATTTGAGAGAGGAATGAGTGAGGGAAGCTTAAGAACGTGTTAATGGCAGCTTCTCCTCCTCTTTCCCTTCTTAAACCCTCACTTAACACCAAGATCACCAAGGTTTCAAGTTAAGTGCAATTAAGTCCCCCATCTTTGTAACTTAACAGTTCTCGATTAAATTCTTGTCTATTTGTCAAGTTTGAGTTATAGTGAAGAGTTAAGTTCCAAAAATTCATTTTAAAACACTCGGGACTCGTCCCGGCTACTCAGGGTGCAAAATTATCATTTTGCCCCTGAACTTAGTTCAGAGCTTTATTCTTGTCGGAACTTAGTGAACTTCGGTAAACTCCTTTATTCTTGCTAAGTAAACTTAAATTAAACTTCTAAACTTAATTCAAAACTCTTTACCTTCCTCAAGAAGGGTCATAACAGGTACATGGCTAGAATCATATAGTTTATTAGAGGAAGTTTGAGTGCAGTGGCTGGAATTTTTGAACCTAGTAACTTAATGTGTGGAAGCGAAAACTAAGACTTGTGCTAGTGTTTTTCTTCTTAGCTGCCATGGTGTGCATAAATGTGAGTATGTGTGTTACAATTAGACCAATATGCATGTATTTACATAGTGCTCAAGAGGGTCACTTGAGTATGTACACTAGGGGTTTTGTTCTAATGACCTACAAGACACACTAACCCTGGGACTTTAAATGCACAGTTTTGGCACCATAATTGGATTACCCCAGAGTGCGTAACATGACCTCTCTTATTACACCTGCTTCTACTAGTCGTTGGACTTTAATTTTGATGAAGTTGTTTTTATGTGCCGAGAGGCTATGCTTTTTCTATCGAATAGGCTTCACCTTTAGGCATACTTTAAGGCTGTGTTGAATTATACCGGGTCTACTCTGGGCATATCCTTCGGAGAGTAAGCAAATAGATCTTTGTGCATTAATAGAAGGGATACAACTTTTTTCGTGTCACCTTCGGCCAATTTTTTCCCCACTATGGTACTTCCACCAGGAACAAGTTCTACCTCCTCTATTTCTACTTTTTCAAGATCACTCATTTCCCTTTCTATTGCATCTTCGCCAGTCATGCTCTTCTTTAATGAAGTTTGTATGTGAACTTTAACCAGATTCTGTCTTGCTCTGACAAACACTTTCCTTACTTTGGCTTGATCAATGAGTATTTCTGCATCACCCTCCTTCGCATCGAATGTGACAGTTAGGTATTTCACATTTGTTAGAAGGTGAAGGTTGCCTTGCATTTGTCTTCCAAGGATGGCATTGTATGAAGATGGGAAATTTTTTATGATGAACCTTATCGTAGTGGAAGTGAGGACTTCTTCCTTGGTGTGGACCGAGCTACCACTTAACATTAGAGGTAGTTCATTCCATCTGAGGACTAGGAGTTCTGAGGGATCAACATCGAAGATGGGTGATGCCCTTCGTCATCATCGTTGTGCAACATGGTGAGCCTAGAGCAGGAACTTCTGGTGAAAGGATGTTATGACCCTTCTTGAGGAAGGTAAACATTTTTGAATTAAGTTTAGAATTTTAATTTAAGTTTACTTAGCAAGAATAAAGGAGTTTACCGAAGTTCACTAAGTTCCGACAAGAATAAAGCTCTGAACTAAGTTCAGGGGAAAAATGGTAATTTTGCACCTTGAGTAGCCGGGACGATTCCCGAGTGTTTTAAAATGAATTTTTAGAACTTAACTCTTAACTATAACTCAAACTTGACAAGTAGAAAAGAATTGAATCAAGAACTGTTAAGTTACAAAGATGGGGGACGTAATTGCACTTAACATGAAACCTTGGTGATCTTGGTGTTAAGTGAGGGTTTAAGAAGGGAAAGAGGAGGAGAAGCTGCCATTAACACGTTCTTAAGCTTCCCTCACGCATTTCTCTCTCAAATTGAGCTTGGAATCAAGTGATCTTGGTGTCAAGAGGTGCAATGAAGGGTGTATAAGCTTGGAGGATGCATTTTCAACCTTGAATTCATGTTTTTGAGGCTTGGAGAGGCGTTTTTCTCCATCCCCTATTTTTGAACGAGGTAAGATTTGTTATCTTGATTGAATTCATGGTATTTGGTTGATTGGAAGCTTGGGTTTTGGTTAGGAGGCAAGAATTCGATGTTTAGGGCTTTATTTTTGGTTTGGAATTGTGTAGAACTTTGGGAGCTTGTTTGAGGGAGGACAAGCTTGATTCTTGCTTGGCTCTTGGAGTTAAGGTAAGGGAGTTGTGTTTTTAAGTTCATGGAATGCCATTAGCTTGGATTTGCTTGAGAAATTCGAGTGGTTTTAGCTAAGGCATTAAGGAAACGTTTTGGTGAATTATGGTGGACTAGCGGGATTGAGAGGAATTGTTTGATGTTACGATACATCATAGCTTAGCTTTTGGTAGTTGGTTATGTTCTATGCAACATGTACTATGTGTGTATGAAATTTGGAGGCATTCCATGCATGTTTGATATGTGTGGGAAGTGTCCAAAGTTCATAGCAGCAAAATCGGGGTTTTCTGGGCATTTTGCAGGTTTGGCGACGCGTCGCCAATCCCCACGAGTCCCACGACGTGTCGCCAATCCAGAAAAATGTTTCAGAACGTCGACAATTGTGGTGACGCGTCGCTGAGACAGCATCTGACACCTGATTTTGTTTTCAGCATAACTTTTCGTTCGAGTGTCCGATTTAGGTAATTCAAGATTCCACTCGAAGATAAGAGGGAGTACTATCACCTAAATGTTTTAAAAACTCTTAAATTGTCCCAGTTTCAGATTTATATTAACTCAAAGTGGAGGCAAGTTTTTAAGGAAACTATGTTGCATTTGAACATAATGAGCTACCACTAGTCCAGGTGAGAGGTTTAAAACCCTCGTCGGCCTAGCCGTGCCATAGCCACGAGGCCACAAGGCAAAACCTTGTTCATCTAGTCTACATCAACGAGGCCCTGCGGCCTAGTCTACAAGTCCCACCATAATTCCCCTGCATAACAACTAGGTGAGAGGTTTTATGATTGTTTGTGGCTTGCTAAGGTTCACCCTCGGTCCGAGTACCAGGTTGCTATGTGGTTGCGCTTGGCCTAGTAAACAGGACTTCTTGAGGAGAGGTCTAAGGACCTGGTTATATGCATATATACTAGTACCCTCATGTTGTGTGAGCTCGCAGCCAGAGTCCTAGGTTTTTCTTGCAGGAACTTGGAAGACCCCTTACTGAGAATTATTGAATTCTCACTCCCTGTTTGTTATGCAGAGCCTAGAGTAGCTGGACCGGATAATCGTTGAGGATTATCGTGGTAGTACATTTCTGGTGTGTAAAGGTAAGGTAGTTGAGAAACCTTGAGTTTCTAGTTTGCCTAAGTGCTCAGTTGGTTTGTTGGTCAGGTAGCAGTACTAACTTGTTTCTTCCTTTGGCTGCAGAGCCTAGTAGCACTTGGCAGAGGATTTGTGAGACTCGCCACTAGGACGGGTGTCCAAAGTGGGACCTAGGGTAAAGAGATCTCAGTAAAGTCTTGTATTTTGATACAGTACTTTCTTTTGCCTCCATAATCTATGTTATAAAGAGTCCTTGACTCAGGATTGTTCTTGGGTGGGAGCATTAGTTACTTCATTGTATGAATGCTTTCACGAGTTGTTTATGTGTAGTTAACCACACAAATTGTTGATTTTGATATGCTTTGGCAGTTTGTATATATTTGTGCAGAAATTACTCAGCCGAGTTCTTGTTTTAATCTTTTATGGTTTTAATAAACCAAGTCAAAGCATAAGATCATACATATTGCATTTTTAGGTTAATCAACTAGTAGCATCGGATTTAATCCAAACGCATACTCAGCTAGCCAATTACAATCCACCGTGAGACATACGCTCATAGGGTATCCCGGGCAGGGGCACGGGGGATCGTGTCAGTGTTTTTCGTATCAGAGCCAAGGGTTTATTTCATAGATATTGGAAGCTTAGACTGGTATCTAGTTTAGAAAGTCCAAGTGCTAGGAAGTTAGTACTGACCAACATCTGGGGACTGTCGTCTGGCTATGGTTGCAGGTTACCATGGTTGATACTAGATCCAGGGCTTCAAGGGGAACTAGAAAACCTGGTGAGGGTTCTAGTGACCCAGTTGTGGCGAGGCTGGATGAGATATCCAGGGTGCTACAGGGGTTGACTGAGACTATGGCTCAGGTGGCACAGGGCATGAACACTCTTGTGACAGAGATGTTCAGGGATTATGAGGATAGAGGTGCTGTCCAGGAGGAGAATGAACCACAGCAGGAGCAGGAAAGGCATGCTGAGCAGCAGCAAGTGCCTAGAGCTCATGAACCCAGAAATCAAGTTCATGAGGAGGTTGAGGAACCAGAGATGATGGAGGCTCCAAGGAGGGGAGACACTCCACACCAGATGAGACTGCTGGAGAAGTTCAAGACTGTTGATCCACCTAGCTTTGATGGGATAGGAGATCCTGACAGAGCAGAGGATTGGTTGTCTATTATGAACAGACTCTTCACTTGTGGTGGTTATGAGTCAGAATAGAGGATGGTTTTGGTACCATTCTTTCTGAGAGGGAGAGCCAGTCTTTGGTGGGATGACGTGATGGAGTTACTGAGGGAGAGTAATGGCACTCATCCAGAGCACAGGAAAAAGGTGCTTAAGTGGACAGACTTTGAGAAGAAGTTCAGACAGGAGTATATCAGTGAAGCTACATAGGATCAGAGGAGGATCCAGTTTGAGAATCTGACTCAGGGAGAGATGTCAGTACGGGAGTATGAGCAGTGCTACAATTCACTTATCCGGTATGCTCCGGATATGTTGGGTAATGATGAGCTGAAAGCTAAGAAGTTTTCCCAGGGTTTGAAGCCTTTATTCAGGAGGTATATGGCGACAGTTGACATCAAGAGCTATCACCAGGTGGTTCAGAAGACGTTGGCCTTGGAAAGGGAATTTGAGGATTCCAGAGCACCTATGAAAAAGGTGGAAGTTGGACCATCCAACTTGGGAAAAAGTGCTGGGAAGCGACCGATGGTGGGGAACCAGGATCCATTTAAGAGGAGGAGGACAGGTTTATGTCCAAGGTGCAGACGGTTTCATGGTGGCAGACCATGTACACTGGGTACAGATACCTGTAATATCTGTGGCCAGAGAGGGCATTGGGCGAGGGACTGCCCAAGAGTTCGACCGATGATAGGACTGCCTCGGACTTTACCACCAGTACCACTTGCTATCGGGAATAGGACTGGTGTGGCCGCAGCAGCAGTAGAGCCGAGAGTTTTCACCCTGACGAGTCAAGTGGCCATAGAACCGCCCGCCGTTCATGGTAATTTTACTTTTCAAAATGGTAGTGTTAGAGTGCTTTTTGATACGGCAGCTACTCTTTCAGTGATATCTTCTGCCTTGGTAGATAAGATTAGTCTGCAGCGTGAAATTTTGGGTGAGTTGAGACTCATCAGGACTGCAGGGAGAGGTTTTATTGTGACCAATGAAGTGGTTACTAGGTACCCCTTGCAGTTAGGTGATCATGGCTTTTGTTGTGAGTTGTGGGTGATTGAACTGAGATCTTATGATCTAGTGTTGGGAATGGACTGGTTGAGTAAGCGCAAGGCACAAATTGACTGTGCGAATCACTCAGTTGACATTACTAATGCTGAAGGAGCTAGAGTGACTTGCACAGGAGGGTTGGCATCTAGTGCTAAGAGTTTACACCTTAGACTTATAGATACCATGCCTATAGTTGGTGAAGAAGAGTATTATTCGTTGAATGGAGTGGCTATAGAAGAGGAATTGGAGATAATTCCTGTAGCTAATCAGTTCCCTGAGGTGTTTCCAGTAGAGTTACCTGGGTTACCACCTAAGAGGGATACTGAGTTTGCTATCCATCTGCAACCAGGGGTTGAGCCTATTTCCATACCACCTTATAGGATGTCAGCTCCTGAGATGGATTAATTAAAGAAGCAGTTGGAGGAACTGCTAAGGAAGGGCTTTATAAGGCCTAGTGTATCACCGTGGGGAGCTCCAGTGTTATTTGTGAAGAAGAAAGATGGAACTTTTAGGTTGTGCATCGATTACAGGAAGTTGAATGTAGTGACAGTTAAGAATAAGTATCCACTTCCTAGAATTGATGATTTGTTTGACAGACTCAGAGGAGCGAGAGTGTTTTTCAGGATTGATCTTTGGTCTGGGTATTTTCAGATCAGAGTTAAGGAGGAAGACATTCCGAAGACTGCCTTCAGGACAAGGTACGGACATTATGAGTATACGGTTATGCCTTTTGGTGTGACTAATGCTCCAGCAGTATTTATGGAAGCTATGAATCGAATCTTTAAGCCATTTTTGGATCAGTTCGTTGAGGTCTTCATCGATCATATTCTGGTTTATTCACAGTGTACAGCAGAGCATGAGGAGCACCTTAGCACAGTTTTGCAAGTGTTGAAGGATAATCAGTACTATGCAAAGCTGTCTAAGTGTGAGTTTTGGTCCGAGATGATTCAGTTTTTGGGGCATATCATCAGTGCTCAGGGTTTGTCAGTTGATCCTGAAAAAGTTCAAGCAGTAGTGGATTGGAAGAGACTGACTACAGTTACAGAGGTCAGAAGTTTCTTGGGTTTAGCAGGCTACTACAGACGCTTCATAGAGAAATTCTTTGTGATAGCTACACCATTGACAGCATTGACCAAGAAGGCTCAGAAGTTTGAGTGGACACCGAAGTGTGAAGAAGCCTATATGAAGTTAAAGGAGAGATTGACTAGTGTACCCATACTAGTTTTGCCGGATCCAGATAGAGCTTTTACAGTCTATACAGATGCATCAGGTTCAGGTTTGGGTTGTGTGCTGATGCAGGACAGTCAGGTGATTGCTTATGGTTCGAGACAATTGAGGCCTAATGAGATAAACTATCCTGTTCATGATCTTGAGCTTACAGCAGTGATCTTTGCACTGAAGTTGTGGAGGCATTATTTGATGGGGAGATCGTTCAGAATCTTCACTGATCACAAAAGTTTGAAATATTTATTTACCCAGAAGGATTTGAACATGAGACAGCGGCGTTGGATTGAATACATTAAAGATTATGCTGTTTGATTGAGTATTGTGCGGGTAAAGGAAATGTGGTAGCAGATGCTTTGAGCCGGAAGTACACAGGAGTGATCTTGTCTAAGGATCAGGTTACAAACTCCTCTGAAGGAGTGTTGAGAGATTGTTTCTTAGCTTTGCATGAATTATGGCAAAGTCGAGAAAAATCCCTAGTCTACGTTTTGGAAGTTCAGTCGGCTTGGTTAGGCAGAGTCAGAGAAGCTCAGACGAAAGATCCACTATTGAAGAAGATTTCAGGTGAAGCTAAGTCTGGTGCTTGCAAGAAGGAGTTCAGATACAAAGATGGAATACTGCACTATGGTGATCGACTCTATGTACCGAATGTTGGGGGACTTAGGCATCAAGTCCTACAGGAGGCACATAGTAGTACATTGAGTATCCACCCTGGTGTTAGTAAGATGTATCAAGATTTGAAGACACATTTTTGGCGGCTAGGATTGAAGAGAGATGTACGAGGACATGTGGCAAAATGTTTGACATGTCAGGTGGTGAAAGCTGAACATCAGAAACCAGCAGGCACACTACAGAATTTACCTCTACCAGTGAGGAAGTGGGGATCCGTTACTATGGATTTCCTAGTGGGGCTACCGACCACCCGGAGTCAGCATGATGCTATTTGGGTGGTGGTTGATAGATTGACGAAGTCGGCACACTTTATACCGATCAGAGTCACCTACACATTGGAGAAGTTGGCTCAGTTGTATCTTAGGGAGATTGTGAGACTCCATGGGATACCGGATCAAATCATATCAGACAGAGATCCACGATTTACATCACGGTTTTGGAATGCTTTTCAAGAAGCATTGGGCAGTAAAGTTAGCCTCAGTACTGCTTTTCATCCACAAACTGACGGGCAATCCGAGAGAGTGATTCAGACTTTGGAGGACATGTTACGCATGTGTGTCATTGACTTCAGAGGTGATTGGGATCAGCACTTACCACTGATCGAATTTGCTTATAATAACAGTCATCAATCTGTTATTGGAATGGCGCCCTATGAAGCTTTGTATGGGAGACGGTGTATGACACCTCATTGTTGGGCAGATCCAGCAGACTGAGTAGTCATTGGACCTGAAATCATAGCTGACACTACAGCTAAGATTAAGTTGATCCAGCAGCGAATCAAGACAGCCAATGATAGGCAGACCAAGTATGTGAACTTGAACAGAAGAGATTTGAGTTTTGAAGTTGGAGATAAGGTGCTTTTGAAAGTGTCACCATGAGAGGAGTTAGTCGTTTTGGGCAAAGGGGCAAGTTAGCTCCTAGGTTTATTGGACCTTATGAAGTGTTGGAGAAGGTAGGAAAGGTTGCTTATTGGTTGGCATTACCGCCTAACCTTTCTCAGGTGCATAACGTATTTCACGTTAGTCTAGTCAGGAAGTGCACAGTGGAATCGGGACAGGTAGTAAATCCTTCAGTAATACCTATTCAGGAGGACTTGACCTACGAGGAGAAACCAGTTCAGATATTGGATAGGCAAGTCAAGAAACTACGGACTAAGTGGATTTTGATGGTTGAGATCCTTTGGTCTAACCATAGTGAGGAGGAAGCTACCTGGGAGACGGAGCAGGATATGCTGAAAGGGTATCCAAGTGTTTTTCCAGAGTTGATAGCCAAAGGCTGTCGCCTCAATCTGGCCGAATACCCTGCCACAACAACGGCCGGAAGAACTGGCGCTTCCCGGGAATAGGTGGAATCATGCACCTCGGGAGATAGCCTGAGAGCTCCGAGCCTCGGCACGCCAGTAAAACTTGAGGACTCCATCCGCCCCCCAAGGTTGTGAACAACGCGCCTTCGGAAAAGTGGCACCAGACATTGCTGCCCGAATATGATATCCCCGAAGGCGGAACCCCCTGGAACTGGGAACCCCCGAACTGAGGGTAGGCTTCCCGAAGAGGCTCTGTCCGAACTAGAGGACGACCTCGCCCAGGGACCTCGGGAGTACGGCAGGCGCATTTAAGGAAGCATTTAAGGAAGCCTCTGACACGTCCCACCACAGACGTAAAAAGTCGCCCTGACACGCAGACGCCATCAGAATCATATCATGGCCCGTCTCAGCACAAGGCTCGAGGCCATCTAGTTACCAACTATCTGTCCCCTACGCCCAGACGTTCAGGAGCATCCGACCGCACACGTGTCATGATCTGAACGGGCTAGGTATTCCTATATATACAGGAAATAAATACTTGACAGGAGGTTGGCAGGCCGGAGATACAGCTCCCATACTCTGAGAAAAGACCAGGCGAGACTTTTCTGCCTTTCTCTTTGAGCTAGTGACTTTCTCCTTCTTCCGGCCACCACTGACTTGGGCGTCGGAGGCTCCCCCCCCGGAAAAACACTCCGGGGGCCTCCTAACCCTGTTTCCCAGTTTTCCAGGTACTCTCCTAGAGGCGATCCACCTTCCAGGCGTTCTTCCTCCTAGAAGTCTCCTCAACAGTCATCATGACTCACAACGATGAGGCCCTGGGCCATCATTTGGCGCCGTCTGTGGGAACCCGCTCGCAGATTGCCGTCGTTGAGACTCGGCGTTCTAAGGACAAGGGACTCCCAAGGTCCTCGTCCGCGCCTGAGATACAACCGGCTGCTGAGCAGACACTCCCAGAGACTTCTACGCCCGAGGAGGACCGCCCTCTGGTAATCACCATGAGCTTTTTGAGGGACTTTCAGCGCTCGGTCGTTGCTGAAATGACTCAGCAGATCGACCGAAGATGGCCACAGCAGTCGCAGGCCCAGAAACCCTCCTCATCAACACGCCCTCGGGAGAGAAGCCCCAAGTCTACACACCGCAGTTCAGAAAGTGGAGATCCTCGCGGAGAATCATCCACAGAAGATATAGCCCTCGGGAAACGGCCTGTGGGACAAACTGGGTCCAAGCGACCGAGAGTCTCACAGCGAAGCAGTTCATCGCCTGAGGTGAGGGCCCTGACCCCTCCGCGCCGAACTCGCTCCTCGAAAAGGCGCCGTCGATCACCCTCCCGCGAAAATGGTCCTAGCGCCACTGCGCTTATGGAAAGGATATTGGCACGGCTGGACAGAGTGGAAAAGCAAGTGACCAGAAAACCCGTTTGGGACAGGCTGTCGGGGGCGTTATGCGAAGATGGCTCCCCGTTTATTCGCACCGTCGTTGAGGCAGCTATGCCAGGCGACTTCAGAGTGCCTAGGCTGGAGATCTATGATGGCCGGACTGATCCACAGGCCCATCTGACGAAGTACAGGCGGAGCATGATAATGCACGGAGCTGATGACGCTACCATGTGCAAATGCTTTGAAGTCACCCTCACGGGCCCAGCAACAGCATGGTACAATTCGTTGCCCCCAGGGACTATCACTGAGTTTCAGGAGTTGTCCACAGCCTTCACCCAGCAGTTCATTGGGAGCAGGCCGACGGCCAAAATGCCTGTACAGATGTTCGACATAGAGCAGAGAAACGGAGAGACGATCCGAGACTATGTCGAACGATTCAACAGGGAAGCACTCAGCGTCCCGGACTTCCGGCCCGAAATCCGCATCCTCGCTATGACACGGGGCCTTCGGCGTGACTCACAGCTGTTCTACGAGTTCTCAAAGGACCCCCCGGAGACCCTCGGAGAATTTTACCGAAGGGCAGAGCAGCACATGACAGCCGAGGAATTGAGGATGGCGGGGCCGAAGTCTGATCATCACCGCGCCGAAGGGTCCAGCCAGCAAGCTCGGTATCTTTCTGAACACACAGGTCGACCACGGCGAATGCGAGGAAAGAAACCTCAAAGTTTCACACCCTTGAGCACGACACGGACCAACATTCTCATGGCGCTGGAGAGGCAAGGGACGCAGATTCGGCGGCCAAAGGCCATGGCCGCCGATAATAAGAAGAATGCCAAGAAGTTCTGCCAGTTTCATCGCGACCACGGTCATGACACCGAAGACTGCTTCCAGCTGAAGAAGTACATAGAGTCGCTGATCAAACAGGGCCAACTTCGCAAGTATCTGCGGATGCCCTCCCCTAAAGGCAGAAAAGAGGAGGAAGAGAGGGCCGAAAACGAGGACTATGACTCCGACAGGCGGAGAAACAGAAGTCCAAAAAGGCGCCTTCTACCTCCAGTAGGGGTCATCCAAACCATCACCACGGGGCTCCCATCCTCGGAAAGAAAGCGGAAGGCCAGAGAAATTGCTGTTATGGAGTATCAAAGTCCATCAAAGAAATTGGCTCGCAAAGATGGCTCCACTGTCGTCTTCCCCCACGACGACCCGCTGCTGATAATGGCGAGAATAGGGAACTGGGACGTCAAGAGAGTGTTGCTTGATGATGGCTCAAATGCTGACGTCCTATTCTCGCACTTACTGCCGAGCCTGGGCATCACCAGCAGCGAGCTGAAACCTGTCACCACGCCCACCTTCGGCGTTGGGCCATCCGAACTACCCGTCCTCGGATGGATCGACCTCCCTTTGATGATGAAAGGCACTTCGGTAGACGGAGCAGCTGAGTTGTACGCGTCCACAATGACAAGATTCATCGTCATGGATGTCCCGTCTTCGTACAACGCCATCCTTGGAAGGCAGACTCAGGGGAACCTGCACATTCGCCCCGATGTGAAGTACTTGACTGTCACATTTGCCACCAAGGATGGAGATGCAGAGGTCTTCATCGACCAAGCCGAGGTAAGAAAGGTGTTTGTAAAAACACGAAAGGCTCCGGCAAACAGCTCTACACAAACGGTGGAGGCAAAGGCGCAGGAGAAAGGCAAAGAAGGAGATCCCCCAGAAGCAGAAACGGAAGCAGTAGATCTTGTCCCAGGACAATCTACCCGAATAGGGAAGAGCTTGGCCAAAGGTGATAAGGAAAATCTTGTATCCTTTCTGCTAAAAAATAAAGATCTGTTTGCCTACTCGCCGAAAGACATGCCAGGAGTGAACCCTGGCATAATACAGCACAGCCTCAAAGTAAGCCCGGAAGCAAAACCTGTCAGGCAAAAGAAACGAAGCATCTCAGCCCACAAAAGCAACTTTGTGAAAACCGAAGTCCAGCGCCTATTGGATGCTGAAGTTATCAGGGAGGTCAAATACCCCGAATGGTTAAGCAACGTGGTCATCGCCACAAAAGAAGGTAGCAGCAAACTCCGGATGTGCATTGATTTCAGAAACTTGAACGATGCTTGCCCGAAAGACTCATTTCCCCTCCCGCCAATAGATCAACTGGTAGATTCAACGGCCGAATACGGGCTCCTGAGCTTCCTAGATGCCTTCAGCGGCTACCATCAGATAAGGATGGACCCGGAAGATGAAGAGAAAACTGCCTTCATCACCGAGGGAGGAACGTACTGCTATATAAGAATGCCCTTCGGGCTGAAAAATGCAGGAGCCACCTACCAGAGACTGATGAACAAGGTCTTTAAAGACCAAATGGGGAGAAACATGGAAGTATATGTTGACGATATGATAGTAAAAAGCAAGCTGCCCGGCTACCACGTTGCAGATTTGGAGGAAACCTTCCAAAAGCTCAGAGCCTTCGGGATTCGCCTTAACCCCGAGAAGTGTATGTTCGGGGTGACGTCGGGAAAATTCCCTGGGGTACATGGTATCCGAAAGAGGCATCGACGCCAATCCTGAGAAGATTAAGGCTCTGCTTGAGTTCCGAACTCCTGCCACAGTAAAAGACGTGCAGA